>VWYP01013494.1:129811-191914 GCA_013400435.1 Pycnonotus jocosus
TTTTTTTGGCAGCATTCACCTCTGCTCTTTATTGGACCTGCAGTAATAAATGCAAAATAATTATACCCAAAATAGGCCTGCAAATTAATCTATCATGAGCAATACCAACTGCAGGAATTTTTTAAAAAAACTAATTATTGTTTTATGCAGTACATTTTCTAAATAATATGACCTAATAAAGCTTCAGGGAAATACCAAGACACAACCCTTTCATGTCCTGCTTGTGATACTGGGAAGCAGCCTGAGTCATTCCACTCCTGAACCAAATCCCTTTGCAGCTGCCTGCCCAGATGACCCTGTGCAGATCTGACCAGTACTGAGAAAAATCCAGTTAGAGACGATGTATTGCAGACTCAGAAAATTTAAAAAGCATCACGCTGGTATTTGTCATTCTTTGGGAGAAAAATTATAGAAAGAAAAAAATCTCCCACTGTTCGAAACATAGTGGATTTTAGTCTTTCCCACTTTTTCTTTTTTTTCTTTTTTTTTTTCTTTTTCCTTCCCTCTGGAATATCTGAGCAAGTAGCAAAGATTGTAAGAAGTGGGTTAATCAAATTGTGTGCCTGGACATTGATGTTGCTTTGACTGAGCACTGTGTCTGTCCTAATTAAAGAAAACTTTTCCAGGGGGTAGAAATGCACTTGAGCCCTTGTATGTTTGTGTTGGTCACTTACTGAACATGGGAAGTTGTGGCTTTGCTTTTTCCTTCAGTGGGGATAAAAATACACATATTGCACTTTTGGCACTGCATTTCTCCATCAGTGGAGAGGGCAGATTTTCAGCAGCAGCCCCTTCTTTTTCTTTTTTATTTTCCCTGTCTTCTCTCTCTTTGAAAGGAGCATTTGATACTGATTCAAGATGTCAGAATGACACCTCTTTTTCACAGACCAGAGGATGAGAGGGTGCCTTAGGCAGCTGCAGGGTGAATTTCTCCCCTTGTATTTGGCTCCAGCTTTGACATGACCCCCAGGAATTTAGCAGCCGCTGGAGTCAGAGTGAGCATCTTGGATTCATGGTCCATGAGAGATTCTTGGAATCAGTGGGACTTGTGAAAAAGAGATGTTGTCACTGCTGGGTCACCTGCTGACTGAGCAAAGAGATCCCTGCTCACTGGGACATCCTGTTGAGTGTTGGTACAGATGGTGGCGAGGGAAGGATCTGGTTACACCTTCACTACAATGAAAAACATTTTATCTGGCTCCATCCTCACAGAAAAGACTTCTATGAGGCTGCAGACTTCTGCTTTATCATGAGAATAAGTGGGAAGAAAGTATTTTCCTTTAGAATATGCTACAAAAAAATCTTAAGAGTACCCACAAATCCCCAAACCCGAACCTGAGGGTCTTTTCTTCTTTTTGGCCCCTCCTGACTTTATTGCTGCCGCAGCTTTGGCATTCTTGTCACAGCGGTGACACCAGGCCTGCAGGAGATGGTGGCGAGGCCAACCACGGTGCCCCGCCGGGCCCTTTCTGTCACAGGGGACATCTGCTAAAACCAGCTGTGGCAGTGGCTTGTGAGCGATGCCGAGCTGGACTCGGGCTGTGATTCAGCTCATTAAAAGCACCCTGGGGGCTGCTATGGTTATTTGCCCCCTGTAGTGCTGGCATTTTTTGAGGCCAGGTCAGAACTCATTGCTCCGGGCTCTGTGCTGAGGGCCCTCTCTATATCCTTTTGTCAAAGGGACACGCATTTAGCCTGTCCCTCATCTTTATCCACCATGGCAAAGGCACAGACCTGTGTCTGAGCAGGCTCCCATCCCTCGGCTCCTCTCCCCCGAACAAATGTGGTCAGCGTGAAACAAAGCCCAGAGCAGCAGCACGTTCCCCTGCGAGCAGACGGAAAGTTTCAAAGGCACAAAGGGTATTTAGGCACCGACTTCAAAGCCAATAAGTTGGATGCTGAAAAAAAAAATCTCCCCCGTAGCCTTTATGTCATGCCACTTAATAAGTAATTAAAAGCTCAAAAATCATGAGTCTGCTGCTTTCATTACTTCCTAAAGCACACTCGATACATCATCACTCTGTGAAATGCTTCACATGTACCGCATCCTACTTTAAATATGCCAAACAGTGAAGTGCTTAGCATTACAAAGGCAAAGACATCAAGGAAGCTTTGATAAAATCTGCTGAGCAGACAAACATCTCTTTGGTTGGCACTAGCCAGGCTAGGTTTTTATTCCACAATGATTAAAAACATTTCAAGTGAAGGCAGCTCGGCTTCTATTTTAGACACAAGACCATTAGGTGACAAAGAGTGAAACCTTTCATTACCGGGTTGCTGGTTAAAGGGGATTAACCCATTCGGCATTCGCAGGATATTGCCAGTGGAAGGCAAAGGTTTTTTCTGAGATGGTTCTTTTCTGAGAAAGGGAACTAAAAAAGGGGTGGATGGCTTTGCTGTGCTTGTGGCAGAGAGGAGATTGCCGAGATGATGCTCTGCTTGCCAGTCTCAAAAAGGTGTGTGGTATGTGGGGTAGGTTTATAGGATGGGGTACAGCTCTTCTGAGACAGGGAGGCTGACATATGTGCTGTTGCAAAAAGCAAATAGGCAGGGCTTTATTTTTCCCTCTCAGGCTGTTTGTGGTAGAGCACGTCTGGCTGTGAGCTCTGGATAGTACTCAACATGGTGAAGTCCCAACAGTGACAGGGTGTGTTCCCGTGATATAAATAGACATTTAAGATGAGCTAAATTTACTCAGTGAATCATTTATTTGCTAAAAATGTGGTTTCAGGGTGGCCACGGTTATTTGCCAAATATGATGCATATTCTCAAATGTTTTTGGATTAAATGCAAAAAAACCCCAATTATTTGGAAATGTTGAAGCATTTCATTTCGGCATTTCCAGAAACATACATATACAGATAAATATCTGTCTCAAACTCTCTTATTCTCATGAATTCTGAGGAATTATTCACAAAATGGAGGAGAAGACAATAACATTTCTCTTCCCAGCTTCCCCCGGTGTTTTCAGCGTCTGATTGGGAAATCTCATGTCCTAGCAGAGTGCTCCCTACTGTGATAATGATGGGGTACTCTGACCCGGGTGCCTCTTGTTTTCTTCAGTTGGAATTACTTCACTTTGTAAGAATAATTAAATACCCACTGGACGAGAGCAAGGGTGAGGATAATTTTGTGGTCGGAGCACTCCCCTGGGATGTGGGAAGTCTCCCAACAGCTGCATCAATGAGTGGTGTTTATACAGAGTGGAACAGCTCCAGAAGAAAAGGAGATGAGGGAGGCTGCAGATTGCCCTGCAACCTGGCTGAGGGAGACCCGGGAGATAAATGACATTATAGGGGATGGAGCTGGGCTGGCGCAGGGCAGGTGATTGTTGTGCAAAGTGGGATGCAGTTGTGTGAGCCCTTTCATATAGGTTACAAAAATGTGCCAATTTGATTCTTCCACCTCATGCCAGAAAATGCACTTTTTGAAAAAAAAATCTCACAGAGTCTTTTAAGAAGGGGGAAAATCTTTCCCACCTACCAGGAGGGCCTTCATTCAATGCACCCCTACCCCTGAAGGGGTTTGGACCCAAGAAGCAATGATAACTTTTTATCCTGTGGTTGTGATAAACTCCATTATTAAACCCTAACTTCACCAGCTCTTCCCAGTCTTCCCAGGAAGCTGTAGGAATACTCAACATGCACAGGTCACTCTGCTGGGAAGCAAGGACTGCTGTGTCTGTCACAGCAAACAGAAAAGAACAATTCAGACCTCATTTTCTGGATTTACAGCAGAAAAATATAAAGAAATCACAAGCACATTCTTATTCCTTGCAGTGGTGGGGTGGTTAAAGAGTAGGTCAAAGCTGAGAGGGTCAGCAATTGCTTCCCTCCAAGAGACAGGGATGTGAGCAAACTATCAAGTAACATGGAACATGCATATTTTCTAGCACCTGAAAAGCTGAGGTTTCTGCAGAGCAAGCCACCACATACTTGTGGGATTAGGCATGTTAAGGAAAATGTACTCTGCCAGCCAGGCTGTGCACACAGACTGACAAGGGCTTGTTCCTCTGCCTTGGCTGCTTGACTGTAGCCTCCACTCCAGAGGAGAAAAGGGAGGTTCCTTTTTGCTCCTCGTTTGTCCTTGTGCAAGACTGATAAAGCCAGAGAGAAACCAATGTTATCACCTCACAGAATAAATAGCAAGGGAGCTAAAAAAGTGATATGTGGAAACTTTTATGCCTATGGACTGTTGCTTATGAACAATTAACTCGAGCTGAGTGCAAACAGAGACTTTGGGAGCAAGTATGTATTGGTAGAAATATTTACCAGGCCATTGAAACTTGGTTGGAAATAAAGCTGTGCAAGAGCAGTCAGGTAGTAGAAAAAGTCCTGGATGAAAAAATGTTTCAGTGCAGGAGGGAGGCTCACACCTATCAAGACATTTTTGCCTTTCTGGGATAGGGAGGCCTGGTGGTCCTTTGGCCAGTTATGCTTTTATCACTCTACTCAATGATGTCCAACTTAATAACATCATTTAGTCTTTCTCTACTTAATGTGTGATTTTCAGAGCAAGCAGAGGTGCAGATAGTGGAAAGGAGGACCCACCTGCACTACAGGAGGGTCTAATTCAGGCTCACTTAGAGGTAGCATTTGTATCCATGCAGAGCCACCCTTGTGCAGGATTTATTATTTCAGGCAGGGCTCTGAACTGATTCTCTGGAGTGCTTCTACGTGAGCCAGTGTGTGTGGAACAGTCTTACGTAACAGCCATGTTACTTATTTTTGTAATTATTCTTACAAACATACATGTTTGGGCTGATGTTCCACCTGTTCCTGCACTCTGCTGTCAGGGGAGCTGCTGTGCTGGGCATGTGAGATTTTGTGCACTTTTTCAGTGAATGGAAGCAGAGGAACGATGAATCCCCTTTGAGCTGTTCTGGCAAGTCAGCTTTGGAAAGAACTCCAAATCTGCAGGGAGCTCTCTTTCTCCTGCTGCAGGAAATGGATGTGTTTTTAAGCGTTCTCTGCGTAATTGTGACCAAATACCACAAGGACATTCTCTTCAGGATGCATTTCATCATCCCAAATGTGATGTAACACAACGCTCCCTAACTAAACCGTCCAGAGGCTTGTCTGTTACGAAGTGAAGTTATTCCAGAAGAGCTACTTTACCTTAAATTCCTGCCTCATCCTAATCCAGATTAATTTTTTGTGTACAGACAAGCCCTCAGGGCCTGACTCAGGGAGAGCTGCAGTAAATGAGAATCTTTCTGCTGAATGCTGGATTAAGCCCGAGGTGCTTCTGGCTGCCTCTGCCTGAGCATTTTGGTTCAGAGCAGTAATGCTGTTTTATAGCAGCTTTTGGTTTGGCCTCCCCCACTTCAGAGTGAACCAGTTTGCAAATAGCTCTGATGCACACAATTTAATATTTTTTTATATTTTTTTTTCCCTCTCAGTGGAAATGGAACTAGAAGCCCTGTCACAAGCCCTCCTAGGAATGTAAGGTAATAAATGAGTAGCTGGTCCTTCAGCCGGCCTCAGACATTGTGCAGGGTGGGAATTTTCAGTGTAGGTGGCTTGAATAAATTTGACCTGGACTAATCACTGTGGACTGCACATGGAGTGGATCTTGAGGCCACAGCACCAGCCTGTTTGTTGTCCTTGTACTCTCCTATTGCTGCCTTGCTAATCTAGTTGTAGCAATTACCTGTTAATCTAGATATGGCCTGTATGATGCATATCACTGTTGTATCTGACTCCTCACAGCCCTACACACAAGGCAAGATGACAACCTCTGCTTTGCAAATGGAAATGTGAGGCAGTCTGACAAGACAGGAAAGTTGTGATCTCCTGGGTGTTGGCCTGAGGATGGACTTTCTCCCCAGCTGGCCTCAAATGCCCACAGACTGCCTGGAAAGGTGATATGGGGTTGGTACAAAGAGAAGATTCAGCCCCTGACTCTGCTCTGTGCTGTGCCAGCAGGTACCGAAGTGTGGACTTCAGGATGTCCAAATGTCCAGAAGAGCATCCCCAAACTGGAAGCACATCCAGCATCTCTCTGAAAAGAAAATCTGGAGAAGGTAAATGCAGCTTTTCAGCAACTCCATGAGAATGACAGAGTGATGAAGAACCAATCCTTGCTCTGACACAGATGTGTTTTAGGACCTCTGTTAGGTCACCCTATCTTTCTATGCCTCATTTGCCCGTGGTACCAAGGGCTGGGACATTAGCCTGGCTCCTCTGCTGGGGGGATGCCTCTGCAAGTACCCTGGTGCCAGGGTGTGCCCCTGGGGACTGGCCCTGGCAGCAGCTTCAGCAGCACAGCCCCAGCCCCAGTGTCCCTAACACCCCCCAGGACAGTTTGCAGATTAGCACAGGTCAGGATCCACTCCCAAGGCAAAATTTTCATGTGTCTGCCATGTTTCAGAGCCTGAAGGGGTTTAATGGACACAGGACCTTTTGTGTTTGTGGTCTGAAGAGCCCACAACTAAGTCTCAAGCACTTTCCACTTACTAGCACAGACATGGCATTATCCAGTAGTTCTCAGGCCCTAGGGTCTTTCCTGCTTTGTTACTAGCAGATCAAATGGAATAATGTCCAGGCTTAACTGGGGACTATCTTAATTTAACAAAAAACAAAAACAAAAACAAAAAACCAAAACAAAAACAAAAACAAAACCACCACCACAACAACAACAAAAAACCACCACCAACAAAAAAAAGCAACAAAACCCCCCCCCAAAAAACCCCAAAAATGAAAACAAAACAAAACAAACAAAAAAACCCCACCAACAAAACAAACAAACAAAAAATTGCCCTTTGTAGTTTCCCTATCCCCACTATAAACATCTTGGCTTGGCCTGCCTGCTGCAAACCTCAGCCTTTTCTTCTTCCCATCCTGAGGAGCAGTAAAAATAGGTAATCTTTAATGGAAGGTCAGCTATTTGGGTTAAAAGCCATGCTGGGATCTCAGCGGGGAGGGAACCAGTGGCTCCCCAGGGCAGTAGTGGCAGCCCCAGGTCCCCAGCAGGGCTGGGGCAGCAGCAGCCTCTGATGATGCCTTCCCCCAGGCAGGAGGGGAGGGAAGCACAGCGAGACATTCTGTGCACTCCCAGGCTGATTACCGCATTTATCACGCTCCCAGAACCTCGGGAGCAGCCAGCCCCGGTACCCCGTGTGCTCTTACAGCTCATTTCTCTGTGAAACTGGAAACGGGACAAAGTCATTTACGTTATTTTCCAACAGCAAGCCCCCGTGGGACAGTAACTCAGATCCTGGCTGCAGCTCAGAGAGCAGCCAGAGTCCCACTTGAAATTTCCTTAGCAGTGGTGGCATGGTCACAGCGATGCTTTATTCCACTGTATTGAACACCATAAGCATTTTTATTCTTGAAAACCATGTCCAAAGGACAATAAATCACTGTGTTGCCCCTGTTGGAGGCTGCTGAAACTGAAATAAAAAAAATTCATCTCCACAAGTTCTTTGGGAGACCTACCTGGGTTTTGTTTTGTTTGGATATTACCTCCTCTAGGAGGGCAAAAACATAGGGAGGAAAAGTGTTTCAGTATTGGCACCATACCAGGAGTGTGGAGAGCAGGAGTGGATCAGATAAGCAGAAATCTAAAACCATAAATACCTCTGTGTCACTCCAATGTGAACAGCAGCAAATCCCCCTGGAAAAGCAAAGTGGATGTGTCACTAAAAGCAAGTTGGATAAAACTGCCCTGGTTTGGGAATTCAGGCTTTGAGAAATGAATGGTGCTCAGGAGTCCCCCAGCCATGCCTGTTAATTACCAAAGATATTTATTTTTAACCTAAGGCTGGCTCCCTCCATGACAATCCTTAGTGTGGGACTGACATGGCACAATTGGCCAAAACCCAAAACCACTTAAACAAAGCCTTGCCTGCCCTGCAGGGATGTCCCTGGCTCACCTCTCATGCCATGGGGCTGCTGTGTCCAAGCTGGTAAAAATCTGAGCGTCTTCTTTGTTGCAGTCACAGAAACCTCAGGTTTTGTGATCTCAGAGCTAAAGCCAGGGAGAGAAGGGGTTGAGTTAGTGTGGGTGAGATCCTGGATCAGTGTGGGGACAAGGATGGCCCTGCCACACCTCTGTGTTTTCCCCCATGGGTGGCCAAGGGAGAATGTGGTGTCACCAGTGGAACACTGATAGTGTCACTGTGCTGGATGAACCAGTCACATTATGGGTCCAGGCCTGTCCCATCTCACATCACAGAGCAACAAAAACCTCTCTTCTCTCATTTTCTCTCCACACTTCTCTGGTTGGCTGGTACAGAAAGACCCATCCATTCCTCAGCTTTAGTCCTGCAACCTGTCCTTCTTTCAGGGTGACATTTTGTGTGATGGAGAGGAAGGAGGACAAAAGTTTTGTCATCCAGGGCATGTCAGAGATTCTACTGAGAGCACAGAGAGGAGAGGGAAGAAAAACCAGACCTCTAGTGAACACCTCCCATGGCAAAATAAACAATGGCATCTCAGCCAAGAACATCTATTCTTGAATAGATATTGTATCTTCAACACATGCATTTCACATTTGGTTTGATGGCATTTTCCTCCCTGAAAACTGCAGTCCTTTCTCCAGGAGCAGGGAGGAAATGACTGCTGGTCTCACTGTGGCAGAAGGGGGTGTAACATTTAAATACCCCTCTCCCACTTTGACTTGGTGTTCTGGAGAGCACAGAAAAGTAAAACATCTGTCTTTGTGTGTCTGGTGGCAGGGGAACATGGAGGGACTGGCACATGTCAGAGAATCAGAATGGTTTGGGTTGGAAGGGATCACAAAGATCATGTAGTTCTAACTCCTTCCACTAGACCAGGTAGCTCAAGAGGCTCAGCCAGCCTGGCCTTGAACGCTTCCAGCAAAGGGACATCCACAATTTCTCTGGGCAACCTGTTCCAGTGCCTCACCACACATCCTGAACATGTGCTGAAGGCAGTTTTTCCCCCACTGATCCAACTGTAGAAAAGGTCTGGATCATTCTTAGCCAGGACATCATGGGCAGCTTTGTTCTTGGCAGAGGAGTTCCTCATGATGTGTCCCTTTTCTCCTTCCTAACTTTCCATCCTTGTGGAATATGAGGAATTTCCTCATTTGGACAAAATTTCTAGGCATCTCCAAATTCCAGAGAAGTAGCCATGGGGTGTGGTCACCCTGCAGCCCACGGGCACATATTTGGGCACATCAAACCTCAGCTTCTATTTTTATGCCATGGCCATGCCATGAGTACGTGAACCCAACAGGCCCTTTGGCTTTGGCAAACTATGACTGACACTCTACCTGTCTCAGTGCTGCTTCAAATAAAAGCACTGCAACACACAAAGAAGCCACAAAAGCCAAATAAATGCCTTGAGCTGCACAAAAGACCTGGGAAAAGCCATTCCTTTCTGATGGTATCTGGAAGGCATGCAAAAAACGTGGCCATGAGCAGGTATCCTGAAAAGAGAGAGAGGGAGGGGAAAAGGCATGGCTTTTCTTTCCTTAGAATTCTTGAAAACAAAGCAACAATCAGTGGAGGTAAGCCCTGCCATGTGTACACTCTTCTAGAAAAAGAAGGAAAAAATGAGGCTGAGGTGGCTCTTGAGTGTTCCTGCCTGGCAGTGGGGGCAGTCAGACACCCAGCCAGTTTCCATGGCTCACGCTCATTAATCTGGCCTGTGAGTCACCAACCCTGTCTTTTCCATGAAGACATGGATTCTCTGTCCCTGTTTTGCCTTCTCCAAACCTTGAGCCAGCAAGAAGCCCACACAATTACCTGTCACACTAACTCATCTGTCTTGCAGGTGACTCCACTGAAAATATCGGAGTTGCAGTTTGGTAAATTCAGTGATTGATCTGAAACATAGTTTGGTTTCATTTGTGATATGTTGCCTGTCCTGAACGTGAGGTGTTGCATGCTGCATGTCCCATGAATCAAAATACTCAATTCTGAAGAATCATTTGGGAACTCTCTTTTTTTTTCTGTGGTATCAGTCATCCCTAGGAACCAGGTAACTGCCCCGGTCATGAGAGCAGGAATTTCAAGCTAACCCCCTCAGAACACAATCTTTTTCCCAAATCAGGCAAATGGGCCAAGCAAAACAGCACTCAGGGAGGACAGAGCAAGTTCTTCCAGGCACTTCAGTCCCTGACTAGTTAAGCAGGTTATAATGGGTTTTAATTGTTACTCCCACAAGCAGCAACTTTATTTACTGTGGTTGATCATCCCTCACAAAAGGTTTGAATCGTCCCCTTGTGTTCAAAAAGCAGACAGCTCTCACCTTCATCTGTGATAAAGTCATCCATAAAGTTATCCAGGAGAAACACGACCATCAGATGAGAGCTGCTGTGCCCAGGGGAACCTAAAACCAAGTTCACAGCCATTGCACACTCCAGGAAAATTGTGTCTTCTCAGACAGACATGGCATAAGAAACTGGGCCAGGAAATGAAATAATATAACAAATCCACCAATGGAATGAGAGTTGTCTGCACTGACCTGGCACTGCCCATGAGCAGGGATCAAGGTCTTCACAAAGGTCACGAGCACTGTTGGGAAACTGAGGCACCCTGGTCTGGTTGTCGCTTTGGATACCCCTCAGCAGGAATCTGCAGTGGTGCTGGAGGAACTCCTGGACAGGCAAGTGTGCAGGTGCTCCCTGCAGACAGTAGGAAATGTGCTTTTCTGGGTCACCCACAGCTCCTGCCCAAAATCTCACATTTGGCAAAGACATCCCTGTAGCAGATGCTCTACCACAGCAGTGGCCTCTCACCTGGTTGAGTTCTCTTGAGTATGTTCCTGAATTTCCCACTCCACTTTATAATTCCTCTGAAGCTGAGCATTCCAAGTTTGTTCAATATGTTGGGTACAGCACATCAAGTTTCTCATACCACAAATCTTTTATCTATGCTGGGGGTAATAGATTCAGGGTTAGAGTTGCAAGGTCTCCACGACCAAGATGTAAAATGCACTGAAAACTCAGACACTGGAGCAAGACACTCTCTTATGACTTAGCCAAAGACCATATGAAGTACAGCAGTGTGAGAATCAGAGACACAGGACCCAGGGAATGACAGCACTTGCCAGGGTCATTTTTCTCCATTCCTGTTCTCTGGATGTATTGTGTGTCCCATTTTCACTCTGTACTAATGCAGCAGTGATGCTCCCTGCCTTGGACATCTATGCATTTCAAAACCCCATAGAAACCTCCAAGGATTTAACTACCCCATGTCCTACTCATCAGCCAGTAATCATTTTACTCTGAGCTTACCAAGCCTATAGCCTTAGGCACATTCTCATCTTCTGATAGGGCTTGCACAACCTTTCTGGTACCTTATCAGCAGCAAGAGCAGGAACAAGGTGCTTTGCTCAGACCTGACCTCTTCCCTTCCACTCTGCAGTCAAGGGGGGCAGGCATCCTGGGTCCCCTTCTGCCAACAGAGCAGGACCAAAGCTTTGCAGCTCCACCACTAAATGGCATTGGAAGAATACAAACTTTTCTCTCTTTTTCTCTTTTCACACAGAGCAATCTAGGCCAGGAAGTAAGAGGGTCCCTTAGCAAACGTGGGTAAATCAGAGTATACACACAAAGTGGATGAATGTTTAAATGGGATTGTAATGCTGCCTCCAGGCATACACCAGCCTCACCAGTACGAGGAGAACCAGCTTCCTGCACTGGCAGGTTTGCACCACGCAGGGTTTTTGTGCATCTTCAGCCAAAGCATCTCAGTCCTGGATCACCTCCTGCTGAGCCCAGAGCATGCATTCCCCTTTGAGCACTGCTGCCAGCCCTCCTGGGACATCCCATGTGCCAGCACAGCCCTGGCACCGTGCTGTTAGCCCGAGGTGTGCTGCCGTTGTTCTTAACTCAGAATTTCACACTGCAAATGTTTTAATATTCACACAGCGCTCCCCCTTCTTCCCGCCTGCTTTTCCCCCACGTGGAGATGAGTTTCCACTTGTAGCACCACATTCTTGGAAGAACAGGCAGAATGGAATTAAAGGTTTCAGACTAGCTCAGGGGAGGTGAAAAATGTTGCCTAAAGACAGAAGGAAAAGATTGTCAGCTGAGATCTAGAGATGCCCTGAGCAGGTGAGGGATGACTGCATCCGATTCCGATGGTGCATCTGATTCTGGCTCTGCCTGGGATGGGCTTTCTCTCACGAAACTTGTTTTTGTCCCATCTCCAGTCTATCTGCAGAACTATTCAGGTCAAAAAATGCCCTATTTTCAGAGTCTCCAGAGTCTCTAATAGCCCCTGCCACTAACTATGGAGTGAGGCAATGCACACTTGAAATGGCTCCTGATTTCCTCAAGCCAGCCAGATTGTTTGTGATTCCCTTACAGGCTTCTCTTGTATGACTCAGCCCTATATGAATGGCTAGAAATGAACATCAGGCTAAAACTAACAAAGTGGGTGCCAAGCAATTTTTTTTCCCCGGGATACCATTTTTCTCAGAGTCTCACAGATGTAATTAGAAGGTGTCAGCTTTTTGAAGGAACACCCTTGACAGTAATATGCTGTAATTCAAACTGAGCAATACATTCAGTTTTCTCCCTGGACCACAATGCAGTGCTATATTCACTAAAGATTATCCTCAAGAAAGAATGCCCGGAGTTAACTGAAATAGGACAAAAATCTTCTTATGGTCATTGACAGCTCTGATTAAATTTATTAGACAAATTCAGAAAAGGTGGCTATATAAAAGTATAATACTGGGATTCAGAAGACTCTGTTCAGCCCAAGATCGAGACCTCACTGGTATTTAGCAATCCCCTCCCTGTCTAAAAAATAAGAGACCTTTTCATTTCATGCTGCAGCTACTTAGGTGACAGTGGCTTTGGCACAGGATTGTCCATTATTCTGTGGAGCTGGAGAACTGATCATCCTTTACTTTCTTGACTGGGACACGAGTGGAAGGGAGATCTTTTCCCACCAGGCACTCAGTGAGCAATCCCTGCAAAAAAACCCTCTGACTGAGTGAGATAGAAAGAATCAAATTCAATATCTTTTAGGTCTGCCCTTCACTCACCTAGATGCAGACCGATGAAACTAAATCTGAGCTTGAAGGGTTCCTTGGGACATTGGAGCTGAAGCACCTAAGCTAAAAGTTGCAGTGGAGCTGAGCTTCTAATAACCAAAAGAAAAAAAATGAAATAAATATTGATAACCAGGCAATGTGTGGATTAAGGTGGGTTTGTCCTTTGTTCTTTTCAACAGCTCAATAAAAATACCAAGGCTAAGGCTCATGTGCCTTTCAGGTGGCCAAATCTGCTTTTTTTTTTTTTTTTTCTCTAGATTCACTTCTGAGGGGTCTCACCGGTGGTGATGATTTGCCTCACCATGTTTCATGGAAAAATGGATCCTTGGGCTTCTCATCATTCCAGTAAAGTCTGTGATGTTTGACTCTGGATTATCATTTTAGCCACTTTGTGGCATCAGGGCCAAACTCCTCAGCAAGAATCTGGACAACCAGCCAAATCCAAGCTACCTCCACCCTCACAGCTGGCCAGATGTATTGTTTTAACTTAAAATGAGAATTCTGTTGAACTACAGTGACTGGGGGAGATCAGATCTAATCAGAGGGTTTGTTCCAGCCCCAGCTTTCTCATTCTGTTCCTGTATTTTCAGGCAGCTGCTCTCACAGGGGCAGAGCAGAGCATATCCCAGCTCCAAGCATCGAGGTCGAGCTCGGGGTCCGAGGAATGCATTTCTGCCTGCGGAGCACAAGTTGCTAGGAAACCAAACAAGCAACAAGTTTATCTTCAAAGCCCGGGACCTTGGAAACTGGAATTATCTGGGAGGAATACCCTTCAATGGGAACTGTCGCATCTCATCATCGCTGGCAGAAAACATTCCAGGTTGTGACGAGGCGCTGACATGTGCCCAGGGATCTGCAGTGACCAGATTTCCAATGGCACCACAGTGGAAAAAGTGCTGAGCAGAATTACTTTTCAAGCATATAAAGGAAAACAAACAAACAAAACCACTTCAGCTAAAGAAGCTAATTATCATCTCAGAGAGGATTTAAGCAGCAGTGAAACAAGGAAAAGTGTGTGGCCACACCAGTTATCCATCAGGTCAGAAACATCAGGCAATGTCCCACCAGGGAACTGACTCCCTCTGAGCCTATATGTGGCTCTCAGCTCAGTTTCAATCTAAAAAGTGGTTGAAAAAATCACCAGCCTTCTAAGCCACCAAAGGTTTGATTAAAATAACACTGTTACCATCAAAAGCAGGTAGCATTGATAGTGACAGCCCATCTTGTAGCTCTCAGCCTTTGCCACATCACTGGTGGTTTCAATCAACCTCATCCCTCTGGTGTGACATGTCCTCGTCTCTTGGTGGCTCCAGTACCAGGAAGGTCTGTAAGCAGAGCTATCTCAGGTCCCAGAGGCAAGGTCGTTTTGGGGCTCAGTCTTGTGAGAGCCAAGGACAGCCAAACACATCTCAGTTTTATTATTGGTGCTCAGGCTGGTGTTTCTGGGGTTTTCCTCTGTCACCCCAAAAACACTGCCTTCAAGCTTGGGGTGTTTGGAAAGATTGCCCCATGTAAAAGGGGTCCAGCTTTAGCCAGACACCTATATTATGGCTTTGTACTAATGTCACTACATCAGTGACAGAAAACTCAATGTACAACCCCTCAGAATTCGGAGTTAATCAAAGATGAAGGCACACAGCTAATTACAATACTCGGAAAAATTAAAATTAATTCCTTTGGATCACATCCCAATGTCCTAAAAAGAAACTGTGGCTCCAGGCCTAAAATACCTTCAGAAGAAATGGAGAAGTGGCAAAGTCTAGTAGGGAGAGCACAGACCTCCACTACAACTACTGGAATTAAGGAACAGACAAACACATCAGATGAACTACTCAGAAATCTAATTCTTGGATGATTTCCTGAGATCTATGTGCCAAACTGTCTTCCAAGATCCAAGGCCCAGTCTTTAAAAATCAGCCATGCTATAATGCACAGGCAGATGTTTGTGAGTGTTGCTGCCATGCACTGGAAAGAGACAGCCCTGAAAATATGTGTCATATGCAGTGTCCTGGCAGCCAGCAGTGACAGTTCCTCTGCTGCAGTGTCAGATGGCTTTTAGGATGGGTGGTTCCGAGTTCTGTTTCTGCAGGCGACGTCAAGCTGCGAGCAGTCATGTTGTGCAATGTAATGATGGACCAGATGTTCCTGGATGGCCATGGATTGGTACAAAATCCTGAAGGAAAGGAAGGAGATAGAAATGGCTGTGTACTGAATGGCTGTTCTTATGCTTCTCCTTAGAAAGTTATGTTTTCAAGGTATGTCTGATCATCCTTGTCACTTTGAGGGTTTTGATAAAGTCCTGGATGAGTAGGTCTGCACCAATTGTAACATTTGAAGTTCTTTCCAGGGAAAAGGCAGGGGTAACCATTAACTGGTGCAGAAGTGCAACTGTACTGTTATATCTTAAAAATTAGCAGTGGTGTAGGTCGCTTGGGTATCTCCCAGACAGGCAACCCCACTTCACCTTCCTCCTTGCAACCACCCAGCAAGCAGAAGCACTTGCAAATGTGCAATTAAAAGATAACGTCAGCGAGATAGAGCATAATTGCTGGGTAATGGTCTCTTGCCTCTCTACAACCACCACGCCAAAGCAGCGACATTTATTTCCCAAGCGGAAGATGCAGCCTTGCCCCTGTGATAACACAATCTGACAGCTCCCTCCACGGCAGGCTGCAGGCTGGGTCAGTGCCTGACGTGCCCCAGAGTGTCTCCTTTTGGCTGTGGGCTGCTGGAGCAGTTGTTCATCGCTGAGCAGTTTGCATTCCTCTTGGCTTAGAGCACACGGATGTGCCCAAGCTGCTGAAACACGATTCAGCCCCTGGCTCTGTCACCAGCCTCCGATTTCCCCCTGTGCACGGCCTCGCAGGGGAAACAGCCAGGAATGGCCGTGGCACGGGCAGATCTGAGGCTGGACAGGGAAAACTGCACTTTTTACTCATCCAATAGGTCAAGAAGCTTTGTTATCCATCTGACTTTGGTCACTTCTACTCTGTGTGGGACAGGGAGGACAATGCACATACATTAGGGACACAGAATCACCATTCTTGCTGTGACTCCTTTGGGCAGTGTCAGGAGAAAAAGAAAGAATGGATTGGCCAGTGGGAGAAAACCATCTGTTTGCTCCTGAGTCTGAATAGATGTTCCCTGAGTGAGCAGCTGTGCCAGTGCAAGACAATTGCCTTCCTCCCTTCCCTGGTGTTACCAGTCCCTCCCCAAGGTCACGGAGTAGATGGCTCTGCTGAGCACTCACGTGCTTTGTGTGAGACCTCCCAGCTGTGGCAAAGGCTCTGGCTCTGTCTGAAGCTGCTCAAAGAGGTCACAGGACCCCATCAGCAGCTGGAGGGGTGGGGTAGAGAATTCCAGGTGGCAGGCACTGGGGGAATCACAGGCAGACCCAGGAAATACCTGTCTACCATGTCCCTGGGGATTGGAGGGAACATACCTTCCTGGGGTGGATAAGCAGTTTGGAAGAAGGTTCTTGTTGTTCAGGTAGACACTTGGCCAAAATCCAAGGGTGTCAGTAGGCAACTTTCACAAGAATTAGCAAAAATCCCCCAGTGGTTTCCTGTGCTAACTATTATCACCTACTGGAACGGGATAGATCTTATCTTGTTAAGGAAACTGTCAAAAATTTTCATCCTGAGAACATCTCTACAGTTCCCGCCCCCCAACTCCTCCCCCNCAAAGCTAAAAATAAATGCACTGCTTTCCACTGAACTGCTTGCTCACAGGAGATGGGATCAGGGGCTCTCTGGGAAGCTTCTCCACACTGAAGCAAAGCAGAATGTGCAGACAAGACCTGTTGGTCTTGCAACCCTCTCCTGGCTGTTTTCTATATCCACAGCAGGACCTTTTCATGCTTACTTCACTCTGTTTTCCTTTGTACAGTGTGCAGGGCTCCCTTCACTACCCTGCTGTGGCTGCTCCTGTGCTTCTCCCTCAAGAAGATCAGAGAGCCAACTGCTTGTCTTCACCTCTGCCTGCAAGCAGGGATTGGGATCCATGTGCTTCACCCACACCTGCTGGGATTTCCTCCCTGGAGGTCCCACAATGCTTTTGCTGCCTTCAACAAAACACCTGGATCCCCCAAGTGACCAGGGGGCAAAGCCTGACCAGGATTTATGTATTGCTCCCATTGCTTTGCAGAATTAGGGCTAAAGTAGGTGAGAAGAACACCAAATGCTGTTTAAAAAGTGCTCATCTCAACCCTAGTTCCTCTTTCCAGAGAAAAGAGCTGCAGCCTTGCAGCAGTGACAGCCTCAAAGGGAAGGATGCTGTCAGGACCGCTGCAGGTCAGAAGGAGGAAAGCAGAGCAGTGAACATGTGGAAGGATGTTCTCTGTGCCAAAATGCCTCACCCTGAGCTCCTCACAATGAGCTTCATTGCTCCTATTTGCAGTGGCCCTTTGGCTCAGTCCTTCAGCACTGGTCCAGTCAGAATGACAGAGAGGAGTTTGGCTTTCAACACAACACTTTACATAGACCTGACTTCCCACACTGCCCCGTGCTCTTCCTCCAAACCCCTGCAGGTTGACAGATGTGGGTTTGGTGGGTTTTTAGTGTTCAAAAGGTCACAGGAACTACAAGGAGGTCTGAGGTGTACAGACCCAAAGAAGGCTTCTAGCTCCTCAGCCCCCAGGAGATGTTGTTTTTAAAGGTATCCTGCTCAGTCAGTGGAATGGTACTGGAGGGACACAGGAAGAAGAAAAAAAACAACCCCTTTTTCTCTTGCAGGTTAAAGAAACTGTTGTCTGAGTAGTTCAGTGCTAAGTTTGAAAATTTAAGTAGAGTGTAAAAGGTTGCCAGATCTCTTGCTTCTTGCACAGATCTATAGTTTCACAGGATCACTGGGTACTCAAGACCTCTCAGGAGATGCCCAGTCAAACTGCATTTTTGGTTGCCTAAATGAACCATCATTTGCTGAAGCTGAATTTTAAAAAAATGGGTTATTTGGGCTCTGGAGTTTGCTTACTAAATGGTGGGGATTTCTAGAAGAATTTCCTGCAGTTCCTATGTTGTACCTGCCAGCCCTGTGCACACATTTGAGATGCCCTCAGGCATCTCAGACAGGACCAGATGTCTGCCTTTAAGCAGCAGAATTGCACCCTGGATCTCCCCTGGAAGCTCAGACTTGTAGCTTGTAGGTAGGCAGCCACGTGTATTTGGATATTTTTTTGTTCCTGTTCTACTACACAGGAAATAACTTGTTCTCAATTTATAGGTTGTGTCAAAATGTGGGGCAAAGGAAGGAAAAGGAAATCCCTGGCAACCTGAAGGCCTTCCTGAACTCAGACAAGTCATGGACAGCTATCTGATTTTATCCTGAATGAGAAACTAATTCCAGTGAAGTTAGCAGGAACTCTGCGTGAGGGTTAAAAGGAAGGATTTCAGCTTCCCGAGAAAACCCACTCACTAAAACTCCCTAGAAACTCAAATACCAGATTGATAAGGTCAGGAAAAAGCAATCTTGGCTGCTTATGCAAAGGCTAATCACTGATCTTTTGTGCTGGTTGTGTGTAGTATCTGCATCTTGATAAAAAATAATCCTGTCATCGGCTTCTGCTGAGAGAGGGTGGAGGGAGGAGTGAGCAAGAAATCTGCTGCCCTTCTCCCAGCAAGGGATTCTGGCTCATCTTACCAGCATCGTCGATTTTCATTGACTTCAACACACTTCAGATCAAGGGGAAAATCCGGAGGAAGGAGAGTGCATCAGGCTGAAAGATGATGAGAGTCCCAGGAATTGTGACAGTGAAAAGTGTGACCTCGTTTTCACTGGAAAGATAACAGGGGGAAAAAAAAGATGCCACACAGAACTCTGCAGTGTTATATGCTGCTCGAGTTTTTAAAATAAAAGACAGAATTTCCCTGTTTGGATGTGCTGCCTGTCATTATTTGCCTGTCATTAGAACACGAGGTTAAGGTGCATGTTTGCCTGGTAGCTCAGCCCTGACCAGCTCTTTAAGCCCAGGGGTTTTCTGGGAAGTGCAGAGTCTGACTCAGACTGTGAAGTGTCAGGTCCAAAGCCATTTGACACGACTCCCACTGACTCAGGAAAAGTTTGTACAGCCTGGCTGCGACTCACACCAACAAACACTGGACAAGTGAAAATAAGTTGCTTAAATCTGAACTAGTCCCTCTTAGGTTCCCTTTACAGCCTGTGGAGAGGAGTCAGATGCTGCTGGAGAGCAGTTCCTCTGACCTATTTTAGCAGATGAGTCACTCCCTGAAAGGACCTGTTTTTCCTTGTGGACCATGCAGGGAGTCCAGGATGGCTAGCTCAGGCTTGTGCCTGACTTCCAGACAATTCCTCCTCCACCTGTCTGTTCCTGTGGGGCTGTGCTTCACTGCTTCTCACTGTGTGGATCCCATCATTGCAAGAGCAGATCCATCCTCACTGCCACCACACATCACATACCAGGGTTTGACTGATAACTATTCTGATCACAGTGCGAGCGGCTGCCAGGGTCAGCCTGGTCTTCCAATATAGCTAAAACTGTCACATTTTGTGTGAACAGAGTTAAAAATGGGATCTCAAAAGCGTTTCTGTTCCAGGGGAAATCAGGGGAGATGTGGTGTCATGGGGTGATCCCCCCATGTTGGAAGGATTTGCAGCTAAAACTTGTTTTTAGGAAGCTAAAAAACAAGTAACAGGCAAACTCATTATCTGCATGTACATAGCAAATGGTGTGAAAAGAGCTGGTCCTCCTCAGCTCTCATGTGTGCTGGTTGATATCTGCTGTGGCTCCAGCCAATCTCATTTATTCCAGTGCAAGTGAAAGCTGTATCTGGTCAGGGAATGGTAAAGAGAAGGTATGAGAGGGTCAGGGGACTCCCACAGCAGGGATATGAAGGCCACTTCCTTTAGTACTCTTGTTTCTAGTGTTAATTCTAGGAAATAAAAACCATTTGACACATCTGCTCTTAGTTATTTGCACAGGCCCAAATTTGCCAGATCAGTTGTCGAAAGCAAGACACTGAGGCTGTCAACATGCATCTCCTTCTGCATTCAGTTGTGGTGATGGAGATGTTCCCAACCTGCACTTTCTGCCCCCATCACCTTCCATGCAGAACCTCCCACCTCAAGTCTGCTGCTGGTTTGCTCTGGAGTCCAGACCCCAGCCTGTTCAGCTCAGAAGAGCTCCCTGAGCTGAGATCAGCCTGCTAGTCCTCTGGAAAAGGGCCTTTCCCATGGCTCTGGCAGCTGGGGACATGCTGGATGATGCACTATGTTCCCTCAGGCACTGTCATTTCAGCTGGTCTCCAGCTTTTCCCCCAAGATGAAGCGTTGTACATCAGACAATGTTCATGGCCAGGGGCTTCCATCGTGCTGGAGCTGCTGGACCCTGGACTAGTTGCTCTCCCTGAAGAGAAACACCTTCTCCAGTGCTGGTGATGCTGTGGGTGCTGGGATGGGTTTATTTTGATGTCGAGCAGTCAGAGTTGCCACAGCCCAGCCACTCCAGCTCTGGATATGTGGCCACTGCAGGGAGTGATGTCACAGTGATGGAATGGAACAAGCAACTCCTGTCATCTCCAGCCTTTACAAAGGAGAAGGTTCCCCAACATGCTCCCATCTTAGAGACCCCTGTAGGGTGTTGTTGGGGCTACAGGAGGGCAAAACTGTTCTTTCTTGAACTGAAGTGTAGGAAAGAATGAGGCAGCTCAGCTGCAGGTGAAGCTCCAACTCACACATGGGACATACAACTTATTCACTCCAACTGACCACTGGCACAGACACAACAGCTGGGTGAAAAACTTCCTCCCCATCACCCACAGGTGCATCTCAGCCTCTTTCTGTCACTGCTGCATTCACCTGTCATTTGCTTCCTCTTTTCACCACTGTAAATAACCACAAGGGGTAAAACAATGGACAGCCCAGTCCTGAGACAGCCACCAGCCACTGGGGTTAGCAGGAGCCCAGAGCTGTGAAGAGAGCACAACACAAAGCAGTTTCTGTCAGCTTTCAACTCCTAATGTCAGGTAGAAGCTGGAGATGCAGTCAGAGCCCTTAGTTCACTCATGGCAGGGCTGAGTGATGCACACACCTGAACTTAAGCCACACAAATTTTTGGAGGACTCTCAAAAAGCCCAAAGTCCCTTTGCAGCTGGTCCATGCAGAACAGCCTTTACCAGTTTTTAGACAAGCCTCAACTTGCCTCCCTGGATCGCTCCACACCTCTAAAATATAAGTCTTTCCAATTGCTAATTAACACAATCCTTGGCAACTCCACTAAGCAGAAGCCACCAGCCCTCCCACACACTCGTATTTCTGTGACATTGGCATAAGGAGCAACGTATTTGACACCCATAAATTTTCCTCATGGCAAAACCATGACAGAGCATGGAGAAAGCAATTGCCTGGATCTTCAGTACATTTCCCCCCAGGAAAATTAAAGAGAAGAGAAATAATTTTTAAAAAAATACTAAAAACATCAACCACCTAGCTGTTAGGAAATAAAAAGTATGGTGATAGGGATAAGGTTGCTCTTTGATGAGGGACTAATTGGTTTGTATAAGCTCCAGCATCATTGGAGGAAATCCGTGGAGTTCAGTGCTTGTTTGTCTCCTCCCTTCCAATCCCTATTCATGCACGCACCACGTTTGACTGCAAATTGCAGCCATTTCCACTAACTTGTCACCTCTTCCTCCGAGTGTGTTAGCAGAAGAGGAAAATCAGCTGCTCTGCACTTTCCCTCGGCAGCTCTTAGCACATGTTTTGGCTTTAATCGGGAACAAAATGCTTTCTAAGTAGCATCTGATGTTGCTGGTTATCTGCTCCCTGCTGGGGTTATGGCCCAGAGAGTTTGGAGTTTGGATATTGGATCATGTTGGATGCTGACATGAAGGCGATTTGCTTGGGACAGGGGTTGAAATGTGGCTTAAGCACTGCTGGAGGGAGCAAAAGTTTTGCTGGTGCTGCTTTTTCCACGCCTTAATGATGATGCAAGTAATTGCAACAGGGCAGCATGGGAAGGCTAGCATGGAAAAGGGGTTTGGGGGCAAAAATGCTAAAACTGGAGAAGACAAAGGGTTGCTTTGGAGTAATACAAGGCAATAGCCTTCCATGTCCTGTTGCTCCCCAGAGAGAATGGGACAGGATGAGATGAGGGAGGTGGAAGGAGAAGCATCTCATGCATCCAGGCTCCCAGAGAGGCCACGCTGCCAGGACTGGAAACCACCTGCAATTCCTCAGCTGGGGATTCCCGCGGGAAGGGGCTGCCACAGGCAGGGGCTGTGCCAACACTGCAGGGTGATGAGCCTTGCCTGCTCTTGGCCAGCTGCAGGGAGGGGAAGGGAGCAGATCTGGGATGCAGAGGAGCAAATTAAGGCTATGACAGATGAGCTTTGGCAGGAAGGGCTGTGGCAGCTTCCATCTCTGTTATTAGGAAAGCGACTGCCCCCACAGCTCAGCTGCTTGAGGTTGGACCCAACTCATCACCAGTTTGGGCACCAGTGCCAGGTGCCCCCAGGGCTGGTGGGCAGAGGGGAAGGCAAAACCTCTGCAGGCAGAATGGGCAGAACTGATCTGCCAAAACCTTTTATTTTAGGCTGCCAGCTCTCAGCATTGCTGCTGTGATAACTTCACCCTGGTTACCTGCATGCCAAGGTGAACCAAGGGTTCAACCAACAGTTCTTACAGATCTTTTGGACCCTTCCTGCAGGAAAACTGGTATTTAAGTGAGTTTACTCCCTATTTATGTCTAATTTACATTACTTGTGCTGTTCCAAGTGGCGGTGGGGAAATGCCAGGCCCAGTAAAATTACTCTTTTTGAAGTAAAGGAGGTAAATTTAGTCCACCCTAGTGCAACTCTCTCCCAAAGTAAAAGTAAATAGGGATGTCTGTGTGCTGACAGCAGTCCACACACCTGTCAAGTGCATATTGGTCCTGTGTTTCTCTCCTGCATCATTTCCTTCTAACTTTGCAACCCTGGCACCATCCACCTGTTTCCAATGGGCTGCAACAGTTCTGCCTTTATGTTTGTCTGGGTGGAAGAATCAGCCCCGTCACTGCATTTGCTGCTCCTGTCCTTGCTCTGATTAAACAGCGATAATAACAACCAAATTAATTTGTTAAACAGATTTCACACACACTAATGCATCAGGGACAGAGTGTTTATATATCCCTGCGACTTCGAGGTGCTTTCAGTCTCCAGCTGCTGTCCCTGCCTCAGCCCGGGCAGAGCAGCAAAGTCCAAGCTCGCGTTCCTGTTTATTTACAAAGTGATCTCGCAGCCAAACCACCACCCCCAGCTCCATTTTTACAGGCTTTTTCCTTATTAAGGTATAAGTAGCTTATTCTCGCCTGTCCTATGCAAAGTCCAGATGGTAGCTAGAAAGGGCAGCCCCATCAGACACCCACCAGCTGTCGCCTGTAACCTCCATGCCAGCCATCCCCAAAACAGCCTTTTATTGCTTGCAACTCTTTAGCTTACACTAACACAATGTTGGATTGATTTTTTTTTCCAGGAAGAACAATAAAGTCTTGATCTGAGTTTCAGGATTGCCACTGGTTTAAAGATGTTGGGCAGCCAGTGACTGTGGCTGTAAGTAATTAGGTGATTATAACTATTGCTTTTTCCTTTCTTGATTTGCCTGGGATAGCACAGTACTTTTTTGCTACCTTGTTTCCCCAGCCCTCACTAGTGAATTATTCCTGTTAATCATTCAAGAAAGTGGGAAAGAAAACTTCTTTGCAAAAAAAGAAGCTGTGACTGCAAGAGCACAAGGGCTACCAAGGGGATTCATGGAGTGATGCAGATTTTTTCATATTTTTACATGTACTTACTTGGGCTTGTCTTGTTCTAATTTTTTTTCCCCTCTATCTCAAGTTTTCTGTAATCACTCCAAAGCAAATGGTCACAGGTTCTGTTATCAGGCTAATAAAGTGCAGCGGAGTCAACAGACCTGTCTCTGTTGACTTTAAGCTTTGGGAAGTGCAACAGAGAGTAAAAACAAGTCCCTTATGATAATAACAAAGTTGCTGGGGTTAATGGGTGCTTTTGATGCCAGAGATCTTTTAGGATTCATGTAATTCAGAGGAACAAAACACTTCTTAAACTCCCAGCCGTGTGCTCTTTGATTGCCTGTGATCCCCATAAATTTAAGGCAAAGCCAGATGAGCTTTTTAAACCAGAATGAATGTGGCCCATCTGAATCCTCACTGCAGCCACGGCTGCGTGCAGGCAGGAGGGAGCTGCAAATGCATGAGGGGGTTTAGAGCTGCCTTTGGTTTCTAAAGTGTTGTATCTTGGGCTCTCCTATGTCAGTGCTCATATCCCTCCACTCTGGGGGCAAAAGGTGTTTCTTGTCCCTGCTTTTCCCTGGGCCGCCAGGCAGGGAGCTGCTTTTAGGTACCTGCCCCTCCTGGTGCCCTCTAAAGCTGTGGTATTTAGCTCAAGGCAGTGGGGTTTTTGGCGACAGCAAGGTAAGAATCACAGCGAGGGACGGGCGAGACTGCACCAAGACCCACACAGCTCCAGCCCAAGGCATCTGCTCCTCTCCTGCATGGAGCATCCAGTCTCCACTGGAGCCAGGGGCAGGGCTGAGGGAACCAGGCACCAGCCCTCACTGCTCTTGCAGAGCAGCTTTATCAGGAGGGCTGTGTGATAAGGGAGATTATTAGCTAGCTGCCGTGTTAAGTGGTCGGGAGTGAGTGGATGCACAAGACCTGAGCGGTCCTGGCAAAGAGAGATCAGTGTTATCCCAAAGAAGCACAAACCTGGAAGCCCCGGGGGATATTAATAGAAACCGTGTGAAATCTGCAGCCCTAGAAACCCTGCTGCTCTCTCGGAGTAATTAGCTAAATGTGAAGTGCTGTTTGCCTGAAAGCTGGAAATAGCAGCGCTGAGAGAAAGCAGAGACATCAGTGCATCCATCGAAGCAGGTGCTGCTAACTGGTGTTCAGCAATTAAAACACTTTCTCTGGAAATGCCCCTGAGTTTTAACCAGCCCACTGCTGAGAGATGCCCTCAATATCGCTGCCAGAAGTCTGCCTCTGGTCTGTTGGGACCTGCCTTCTCCATCCAGGTGCTTCATTCACTCAGGTGGTGGCAATAAAGCAGCCAAACTGGTTTTAAAGCCCTGTTTAATTCTGAAGCCTGTCACGTTGACTTTGTTTGGACGATAATCAGATAAAAATAACATCCAGGTTTTTCTTCCTGACACCTCCAAAAACTGCACAGAGGTCCTTTTAAATTGATGTAATGTGACTGGGAGTGATCTATGGAGCATGGTGGGATGGTGACCCTAATTGATAGATTCCCCTCTCCCTGTGGAAATAAGATTTTAATTTGTCCCATGGTGGCACTGACAGTGTTGCAATATTGGTATCACAGAGAAAACAGTTTTGGCTCTGAGGCCATTTTCTTTATCTGATTGCTGTCTCCACCCCTCAAAGAAGGATAAGGTCACCCTCACGCCTGGCATAAGGCTCACAAAGAGGGTTTGTTAAAATTAGATGGGCCTCCATTCAGCTGGAGAACATGGAAAGAATTATTGCAGGGGTCAAGCTGCCATCTCAGGTCAGAGATAGAGCACCAAGACAATCCTTGGTCTGAGCCTCCTGTCAGTCACATTTATGGCTGTGTGATAGGTTTGGATGCAGACCCTGCTTTATGTCTCATTGCCTGGGGATTCCTCAACTAGATGGGAAGCCTATGCAGAATAGTGTGATAAAGAAAGCAGGAACAGTGGTAAAAGTTTGGCCACAGTGAGGTGACACAGGGGATGGATGTGGGGGAAGCAGCAGTCTCTGACTCCCACCCATGTTCTGGGCAAGTGTCACACATCAACCCCACTCAAGATGTCCTCAGCAGGAGCACGAAAATGGCCTCTGGTTCTACCCAGGGGACAGCCTGAGTGCCTCATTACCTGGAAACTCAGCACCTGAAGGCCACAGGCAGCTGAATTTGTAGGTGGAGGAGTTGGCCTCCACAGCAATTCCTGCCAGCAGAATGATCTGTCACAGCATTTTTCACCAGACAGATGAAAATGTAAGCAAGCTATATGAATGCAGCCAGGTTATCTCTTTTTTTTTTTTTTTTCCCCTTTTTTTTCCTCCAGACATACTTGGGGAGCAATTGTTAGACCACAGCCCCAGGCTGCTGCTGCTCTGCTAAGGACATTTCCCTGCCATCCAACCAGCCCAAGCCTTTTGTTGAAACAGGACCTGGTTTCATTATTTTATTTTCAATTCTCACCAAAAAAGCAAAATGAGGAAATAATACCTGGTTTTAAGGCCTGATTTCCAAGAATTTAGCATTTTGTGTTGTGGCTTTCCTGCCTCACTTCTGGTTAATTTTCCTCCCACTCTGTCTCAGCATTCAAGACACTGAGCTGAGTTAAATCCTGTGTGCCCCTTTGGGTCCTGGTGTTCCCAAAGTGCCAGCCTGTGCTTTCTACAGCCCTGGCCACAGAGCACCTGCTGAAAACTCAACTGCTTGAGATCCACCTCAACCTGAGCCCTTTTTGCATGCCCTACCACTCCTCTGGGACCATGGTGAGAAGTGAGTCCATTCAGGAGGCCACTGGAGAGCTCTGAACTTCACTTTAGGGGCTGATGAGTTTCCAGAGGGGTTGGAGATGGAAAAATCTTAGAAAATCTTCAGAGAAGTCACCTGCACACATGAAATGCATATTAATATCATGAGGCAGCCCAGAACTCACCTTTTCTGAGCAAATAACTCATCTTCATAGCACAGCTATCAATCTCCACCACCCACCCCCAATTCTTGGGCTACAGGCTCAACTGGAGAAATCTGCTGCACCTGCAGAGGTCAACCCTGAAGCAACAGAGAACTCATGATTAAATTGTGATCTAATTATCAGAGCAGACATACCAGAGGCATCAGCTAGCTGAAAAGACAGGAAGTGTTTCATTAAAAGTGATTTTTTTTTTCACATTTGTGGAGCTCCAGGAGAGGGTTAGTTGAGTTTATTCCAAGGTAGATAAACAAGAAGTTGAAAAGCTCCTTCTCTCTGGTCATGGACTCATAATTAAGACTCTTCTGTTCCTGGTAGGGTCAGAAATAGGGCACAAATGCAGCAGCTGGGAGCTGGGCTGGAGGCAAAGTGTGTAAAGATGAATCATAAAATTATTAAGCTTGGAAAGGACCTGCAGGATCATTGAGTCCAACTGTTGACCCAGCACCACTGTGTTCATCCCTAAACCATGTCCACAAGTGCCACATCCATGTCTTTTGAACACCTCCAGGGACGATGACTCCACCACTGCCCTGGGCAGCCTTTTCCAATGCCTGGCAACCCTTTCAGTAAAGAAATTTCCCCTAATATCCAATCTAAACCACACCTGGCACAACTTGAGGCTGTTTCCTCTGGTCTTGTCACTTGTTACCTGGGAGGAGGGACTGACTCCCACCTCTCTACAAACTCCTTTTAGTTGTAGAGAGCAATAATGTCTCTCCTGAGCCTCCTTTTCTCCAGGCTAAACAATCTCAGCTCCTTTAACTACCTCTCATAAGATATAGCTGGGAACTCTTAACTCCAAACAAGCCAAGAACTTTCTCAGCCCCAGTTCAATAGTTTGTTGCTGTCTCTCTCCATGTCCTGCTCAAGCCCCAAACAAGTCCCAGGTGGTGGGTGCTGACCCATCCTCCCTGCCTTTCCCTGCACCTTGTCTAAATTATTGGTGCATTTTTCCCGCAGAATTTTAGGCAGGTATCAAGCAGCAAATTCTGCTTTGGGTATGGAGCTCTTTGCTCTCTTCTCTTCTTGCCTACAGATTTTTGAGCCAAAAACCGCAAGAGAAAAAAAAAATTCTAAAAATGCTTCCACCTGGTATAAGGCTCACAAAAGAGCCTCATTAAACTTTGATGATTACACATTCGAATGGAGCTCAGCTGGACAAAGAGGGAGCTGCTGCTGAGGACAAGCCAGTTTTTCAAGACTCAGCTCAAAGGGGCTGTTGGCTAAATGTGGGAAAGCTTGGCAAGGGATTTAGCTCCACCGAGGAGCCTGATCAGAGAGCCAACCTGACAAAGGGTTCTGGCACTTAGAGAAATCAAGGTCTCTCCAGCCACTTAAAAGGAAACTTGTGTAGAAGGAAGAACAAAGAGGCAGGATTTTTTTGTGTAACACAGGCATCCTTTGAGTTGAAGAACCTGCATAGTGAAATGAAAGATTCCTTAGAGGAGGTGGATGCAGTGAGGGGTTTAGAAGAGAAACCTGGTGTAAGAGGGGAAAGATACAGGACGTTTTTGGGGGGTATATTAATAAAGTCAGCAGAGTGTAAGGAAAAACCCAACTCAGGCAGGGAAGTGCTGCTGATCTTGTGTTGTTTTGTCTCTCCAGCTATTTATTCCTTGTGCCACAGTGAAGAGTGACTGCACTTGGAGCTCCTGCAAAGTACCTGCTCTTGGACAATCCTGCAGCAGGATGACCTCAGGAGAGAGGAACAGCAAACTCATAGTGTCCACAAGGGCTGACCAGAACCTCTGCACCACAGAGCCACATTTCTGGAGCACAGTAGTGGAAAACCAATCCAGGCAGAGTCTGGGGAGCTCCAGAAAACCAGGAGAAATGCAGCCTACTTAAATGAAGAGGTCAGGCCAGGACACACCTGAGTCACCTGTTGATGGGTGGTTCAGTGGAGACTCTCACTGGAATTGTGCCAGGTGAGATAGAGCAGCAAATCTTCCCCATTGTAAGTAAAAACACTATCACAGACACATTTACTTTTAAAAAAAGAGTCCTTTTTCTGGCCCATTTATTCCATTTTGATAACTCTGATCCACCTGCAAATGTTTGCTGGCACCCCATCCCTGTGAACAGTGAGCATTCCTCTGAGGATGGTTTGTCAACGCTGATCAGCAGCAGTGGCTGAAGCTTTTCTTTTAAAATCAATTTCTTTTCAAGGTCAGGTTTTCATTACAGGGATTTTAAATTCATCCTTTTTCTGCAAATAAACTCACTATAATTTGGAAACACTTGCTGCTGGAGAAAAAAATGAATCAAATCAAAATGTGTCCATGAAGATTTATACATATATGGATATGCATATACAGAAAAGAGTTTACAGTTTGTATAATACTTTGTGTATATGTACACAGTTGTATTTCCCCATAACAAATGGGCATGTACCTTTTCTCTGAAAAGGGGGAATTTTTCCACGGAAAATTTAGACGAAACTGAAACTCTTCTCAGTGACCACCATTTCCCTCAGGCCACCTGTTGGTTCCTCTCTGGTGTCCCAATGTTTATAACCAGAGCTTTTCTGCCTGGGAGGGTGGTGGCACACATGACCCTGACCCCTCCCCACCCTGGAGATGTCCCATGCCTTGGGGAACCCCAAGACCACAAAATCCCCCACACCACAAAAACCCCCATGTGCTGAAGCGTGTCTGCAGGGCTGGAGCTCCCAGTTTAGGGCAACTCCACTGGGAAGATCCAAGAC
The DNA here is from genome assembly GCA_013400435.1 of Pycnonotus jocosus. Lineage (NCBI taxonomy): Eukaryota > Metazoa > Chordata > Aves > Passeriformes > Pycnonotidae > Pycnonotus > Pycnonotus jocosus. The sequence continues at coordinate 159,203 of VWYP01013494.1, forward strand.
AGTGAGTTAAAGCAGCTGTGGGTTCTAAGGTTCTGCCTGTGGCTCCAGGAGGGTCAGGAGCTGTGCCCGTTGAGCAGCCAAGTGGCTGGTGGTATTTCTGGGTTTAACAGGAATTTGGATTGGGGAACACCAGAGTAAAAATGGTGTCTTTGGAGATTTAACCCTGTCCAAACATGATTGTTGAGGGATGAATGAAGAGAAGAGAAGAGAAGAGAAGAGAAGAGAAGAGAAGAGAAGAGAAGAGGATTTCATTTGGAAGCAACTTTGAATGATCATTGGTCCAACTGCCTGACCAATTTGGGGCTGATCAAATATAAAGCATTGTCCAAATACCTCTTAAATACTGATAGGCCTGGGGCATGGACCACCTCTTCAGGAAGCCTGTTCCAGTGTTTGGCCACCCTTCCAGTAAATAAATGCTTTGTAATGTCCTGTCCAAACCTCCCGGGCACAGCTTTGAACCATTCCCATGTGTCCTCAGGATCCCAGGGAGAAGAGCTCACATGTCCCACTGCTTTGCTGTTTTATGGCAAGGAGGGAGGCAGCAAGCTGTGAACAAAAGAGCTGTGGAGGGGGGAAGGGAATATTCAGCTCCCTTCCTTGTGTCCTGCTGGCTTGCAGAGCTGCCCTCCGAGGAGCCCTGGCTTTCATTAGCGATCCCTGCTCGCCGTACGTGACCAGATCCCGGCCATGTGAACGCCACATCCCCATCCCAGCCTGGTGCTGGCTCCCAGCCACCTTCAGATGTTTGCTGTGAGGAGCAGCTGGGAAGCCTGGAAAAGCTTTATCGGATCTCACCAGGGCACAGAGCAACCTGGAGGGCAGAGCCCCTGCGCCCCATCCACAGCACCTAACACTGAGCAAGGTTAATGAGTGTGATGAAGGGACCTCGTTAATTTAAATCCACATCCTTGGGGGTTAACGGTGAACAATGCTGACTTCACACCTCCAATGGAAGGATGAGAGATTCGGAGTTTTAGTTCAGGTTGTGGGAGTGTAAGTGCTGCCCAGGGAACATTGCCACAGGGCTCTGTTCCCAGCCCTGAACAGCTCGGGTTTGGATTAATTCCTCTCTCCCTGCTCTTATTCCTGTAACGCCCAGCAGACCCCTCCCTGGGGCTGCTCCACAATCCCTGGCTATGGGAAAGAAAACCGGAAAAGGTGGGTTTGGGGAATAGGAGATAAATGGATATCAAGAGGTCAGCTGGAGGAAGGAGAGGTCAGGACTGAGAGAACATGGATCAGATAACGGGTTAGGCAGGGTGAAAAAAAAGAAAAGACAGGAAATTCACATTTGTTACGGGAGAAAAGGAGGAAGCAAGTAAAGGGGATTAAATGGGTGAGGATACAGTTAAGTTAACAGCCAGGGAAGATGCAAGGTGGAAGAAAGCAATTTTTTCTCTTCAAAAATATGCAGATGGGTTTGACTGCAATGTTTCACCGACTGAAAGCAATTTCAGGAAATTGTTCCCTAGTGAAAAAAAAAATAAAATACGTTTGGGTTTTTTTAGCAGAAATATTTCACTTCTCTTTGAAGCTTCTCTCACATTAACAAATTATCTGAGCAATTTATAAAAATATTAGGAGATCACTGTGGTCAGACAAAGTGCTTGCTTGGCCCAAAACACAGTTCTTTCATTAAAATGCCGCTTCAGGTTACCCCATGGCAAACACGTTGATTTTTTTCCCGCCTGGCCACCCCTCACCCCTATCAGTTATTTCTGCAGTTCTGCTTTTCAGCAAATTTGCACAGCTGACAGCCGAGGATATGAGCCCCACAGATGAGCACGAGAAGGAAGCCCAGTGTGGCAAGGAAGGTGATCATTAGAGTCTGTGATCATTAGAGTCTGACCAGATCTATTGCCTGCAAACATTAGCAGAGCACAGCTCGTCTCTGTAACGTGGGCACGGAGAGGGGAGGCTGCTCCACTCTCTCTCTCTCTCTCTCGCTGGTATCGTTTTAATCCGAGGCACAGTCAGCTGGGTTGGAAAGAAAACAGCTTTCCGAGCTCTTTTCCAAGTCTGGGGTGTGTGAATAAACACTCCAGCTCGCAGAGGAAGCTGGTGACAGATGGAGCAAGAGCTCTCAGCTCTTCTGCTCTGCTGGCCTGGGCTCCAACCACGAAACCACAGTGACTTTTCCCATCAGCTAACCTGAGTCACCCATGCACCCTGCTCAGCCCTGGCCCACCGGTGCTGAGACAGCAGCTGGGTTATCACCGAGGCTTTGCACTGTGCTCCATCACTGCAGCTCAGTGCAGACAGCCCTGGGATGACTCCATCACAGCTCATGGGATCTGAAACAGGACAAGGAACTCTGGGAAAAGCAGGAAAAGTTGCTGGTGCTGAGCTGCTGTGGGTGCTCATAGTCTGGATTACCCTGCTGTGGGTGTTTTGAACAGTCAGTGCTCCGAAAACAAAAGACACGTAACTTGTTGGAAAAACTTGAATTTGAAGGATGATGCTCACACAGCTCTCATCAGCATATGTCCACAGTAATTTCTGCATGGGCTGATAGAGGACAAGGGGAGGTTTAGATGAAATGTTTAGAGGAGTTTTTTTCCTGTGAGGATGGTGAGGAGCTGGAACAGATTGCCCTGAAAAGCTGTGGCTGCCACATCCCCAGAAATGTTCAAGGTGAGGCTGGACAGGGCTCGGAGCAACCTGGGATAGTGGAAGGTGTTCCTGTCCATGGCAGGAGAGTGGAATGAGATGATCTTTAAGGTCCTCTCTAGCTCAAGCCATTTTATGATTCTATGATTCAAGTGTGGTTTTTTTGCACATGGATATTTGCATCAGCTGCTCTTGGGTTCTTGTTTTCAGGCTGTCTGTAAAGCAGCCCATGATCACTCAAGCAGCATTTTGTTTTTGAGCAAAACATCACCTTTTGCTTTTACATAAAGTGCCTGACTCCCAGCTGAACCAGGAAAAATAAACAGCACACAGCAAAGTCATCACTGCAAAAAACTAAGAACTGCCATGCAGGGATTTGCCAGGCTGGCCGTGATTTGCATCTCTGGTTGCGAGCATACAAATTTCTAAGGCTGGCAAAACCTCTTTGTTTGGTGTAACTAGGTGGAAAGAGGGTTTTAATATTTTACCTGCTGCTGCTCTGAAAAGTAATGGGGAGCAGAGTCACAGCAGCACGGGCTGAGTGATTCTGAGCAATGTGTTTAGATAAGGATTTACTTAGGAGTGGATTTCTTTGCAACCACATTTCTCTTCCCTTATTTATTATGTGTCTGCATTATCCTCAGCTCACAGAACCAGTTCACATCTGATTCCTGAAGTTTTTACAGAAGATCATGTGATTTCACTTAGCTCCCTTGCTCTTGGGGCCACTCAGGTGTTTACAGGCTGCACCCGGTGCAGGAGCAGTTTCATTTCTGCAGAAATGACGCCCAGATTTTTCCAACTCCTTGGACAATCCTGTCCTTTGCCAATGCTTTTTTTCCTAAAACCAAACTGCTTCAAAGTGTTCACCTTTACGGGACTTTATTAACTGGAATTTATTTTCAGTGTGTTTGAAGCCTTTTTGATTAAGGGTAACCATTAGAAAAGCAAATGAGACCACAGTAGATGATTTTCTTTCCCACCTCAGGAATTTGGGGGCTTGCCTCCTGATTTTGAACTAATTGGACCTGCATGTGCTGGCAGCTGTGCTTGAGGTGTGATTTTTGCAGGGTACAGAGGTTGGCTGTGGCCAGGTGGTTGGAGCAGAGGGGTCAGGAGGAGCATGATCCCCAGAAATGGGTGCTGCCAACCCGTGGGGTGCCCAGATCCACTCACCACCGTGGCTCTGATGCCTTTGGGAGCTGAAGAAGAAGGTCATAGGAAATGGTTTGCCCTGGGGTTGTCTGCCCAGCCATGGCTGTGTTTGTGCATCACACACACACACAGAATCCTGCCATTACCCCCACGGGGCCTTGACTGCACAAACACATACAGGGAAGCTCCAAGGGGATGTAAATCCCAAGCACCCGAGGCCTTAGGGCTGCTCCTGCTGCACACCAAGCAGGTGTCTCAGTCTTGTTTTACTACACTGAAAAGTCTGGATGAAAACACCCTTAATCCCCTAGCCAGCATAATTTTTCCTGCAAATAACCTCTGGCACATGGGTGTTTGCAACTCTCATTTGCACCTTAGAGAGGAAGCAGCTGCAAGGGGGTACAGTGGAGTGGTAAAGGTATTTTTGCTTGCTTTTTGTTATGTTCCCTGGGTTACATTCATGCTAGTCATGCTGTGAGCAGGGTGGGCAGCATTACAGACCCATAGTCCCCCCTGATAAATGTATAACTGTGGTTAATCAGGAGAGGAAACCTTTGTGCAAGGATAGTTTATTTTATTCTAGGAACTGCTCCACGCTATCCACGCCAAATCTCTCCTCTGATGGCAAATTCTGCATCTTCCCTAGGGGACAGGTGTTTTGCTGCTTCTCCCACCTGAACCCTTTCAAGTACACCCAAGCCCCTGAGGTGAGTTTGTTATCCCGACACAAAACACCAGCAAGTGGAGCAGAATCCCTCTGGGCTGCTCAGTAAACATCTCCTCCTGCAAACGTGGCCCCCAGGCACCAGTTTGTGATCCCAGCTGGTTTTAGCTGCTCCGATTGCGGGTTCCCAGGGAATGGTAACGGGTGCTGAAACGGGTAAGGTGTGCCAGGATGGGAACTGGGGATTAAAGAGCAGACATTCTGCCTCCCCAGCCAACTCCTGCTGGGGCAGAGCCACTTCTGGCAGGCAGATAGGGTGAGCATCTCCTCCACCGTGGGGTTGGCAGCTCCTTTGCTCTACCCAGAACAACACCTGATGCCTGAAGCAGCCACAGGCTGGAGGTGTTTCATTCCAGGCCAGGGCTCATCCCTTTTCCATCACTTAGTTTGCACCTGCCAGAGCTGTTTGAAGGGAAAGGCAGGGAGACGCCTTAGGTGGGATGTCCAAACCATGCTGCAGCCTCAGGCTTAGCCCAGCTCCATCTCTCAGATGGACACATCTGCTGGTACAGTGGCTGCAGCCCAGGGTGTGCCTGCAGCAGCCAAATGTGGGAAATACCAGCAATTTGGGGGGCTGAGCAGCTCCAGCTCCTTTTCTCAGATCTGAGGAAAAGATAACACAGCAGCTTTCCCGTGCTGCTGACAGGAACCTGGGAGCTCGGTTCCCAGAGCACTGCAGCCCTTTCCTGCTCTCCAAAGCCAGGCAACTTCATGGGTGCTCAGCACCCCCAGACCCAAATTATATGGCTTCACCATTACCCCATGTTCCCTACCTGACAAATCTGCAAAACTTTCCCTTTTCCTATTAAAAAAAAAAAAAAATAGAGCAAGAGAGAGGGAGAGGCATTTTCTGGTTGCAAACCAAGGTAAACTCTCCCCTTTGAGTCCACAGCCAGGCAGACTGCAACAATAACACCCGCAGAAAAGGGTGTGCTCCCATTCATCTCAATGGGAGTTAACTTAGAAGGGTAATTATGACCCCCTGATGCCAAGAGCTCCAACCATTTCACTGCTGAGCATCCCAGCCCATGAATAAAGCTCTCTGGCCGGCTGTGCAGAAACCTGGGTGGGAGGGAAGCCGTGTAGCAACGAGGGGTGGACTTTTGGATGTTCCTGCTGAGGCTCCCAGCTTTTCCACGAGCCTGTGCCCATCAAGGGCACGCAGGGATGCCCTGGAGGAGCAGCCTCGGGAAAGGAGCCACGAGCCCTGGTGAATTTATTGTGATTTCAGCAAAAACCGCCTCAGTCGGTTCAGCTGCACAAAGGGATCGTCTGGCAAACGCCTTGTGCCGGGTTTCCCTGGGAAACTCAGCTGGCGTTAAGATAAACAAGGTCCCAGGGAGCAGAGGGGGGGACAGGGTGGAGGTGGCTGTGGTCCCTTCCTTTGAGCGAGCTTTTGTGCGTGGAGCCGCCGGCGAGGTCAGGTCCCCACCGTCCCCGGAGCTGCACAAAAGGCACGTGTTTTAGTAATCTAATTAGCCGAGACAGCCAAATAGGAGGAAGAAAGGAAATGTATAAAGAAAGGGAGTGGTTCGGGCAGAGTCACGCAGGGTTTGCTGCCTCCATCCCCCCTGCTCTGAGGGAAAGGAACCCACCCTCCAACATGCAAAAATGGACACAGAGCCTTCCACTGAGCAGAGATGTGCAGCAAGGGGCATGATCTGCTCCAACTCATTAACTCTGGAACCTACTGCTCCAAACAAGGGTCTCTTACTTGTTTCTGCAATACAATCATACATTAATCATACATTAAAGAAAATGATCCAGCGTATCACTGGCATCTCATGTCCCATCATGTGACAATGGCTTATTCCTCCTTCTGACCCTACAGACACACCAGTAAAGGACTGGAGAACTGGCATTGTCACAGTGTGCTGCAAAGGGAAAAAAATGGCACAAGGCCTTGGTGTTAGCACCAGAAATCATCCATGTCCCTTCAGCTGCTTTTTTCTATTACTCCTGAAGTTTTTTCTGGTGTATATATATATCTCAGTGGGGCACACTTGAATCTAATGTAAATAACTCTGTGCTCCTCTACTGAAAGTAAAAGGAAGGAAATTAATGACAACAATAAAATAAAGCCCAAGCCTCCCACTTACAGTCAGTGCTGGCTCTGCCCAGTTAACCCTTGTTTGGTTTTGGTTTCCTGATAGCCAGGGACGGTGGTTTCCTCTTAGTTTATGCTGTACTATTTTAGTTTTCCCCTCTGAAACTGCCTCTCTGCTCACAGCAACAGGGATGTAAAACCCAGCCTGCTTTTAACTCCACATTTACTCCACATAATTTAGGTTTTGCCATGGGGGTGGCAGACACCCCAATAAGGCACTGATGTGGTTGGGACTCTAGAGGTCTAAATAATATTGTTGGCGGTATGTTGAGATTCGGGGCTAGTGGATCAATGTGAAGATTTTAATAATGTATAAATCCCCCACATAGTAAATACGAGGGTAAGCAGCACGTATTAAACAGCCCTGATTAATTTTTTCCTAAGATAATGAAAATAAGGCATTTTAGGTGGATGGCTGTTTCTTTTCATGGCATATTAATATAGTTTAAATTACAAACCTCTGTGTCTACAGCCATCCAAAATGATGGAGAGCTTCATGTCCCCTCCAAAGTTATTGATCCCTTTCCCATTGATGCCCACAGAGTAAATCCCAAGACTGCAGCACATGTGGACTTGATGCACCTGCTCCATGCTATTTAAACTGAAAAATGTATAAATAGCATCCCCCTCACTTTATAGAAGAGGAAATGGAAGCCTCAAATTAGGCTGTTTTCTTTAAGTCATACAGTAAATGCTCTGGAGACGTTTCCATATGTAAATTCTGCACAAAAATAAAGGCATTTGGGTTTTGGACTGTTTGTCTCATCAGTGCAAGTGTTGCACATTGTCTGAAAAACTGAGTGTCATCCTGCTGGTGAAAGTCAATCTTTGATTAAATTCAGCCATTTTTATTTTAAAATTACTGTTCCTACACAGGTTGGTGCTTTAAGAGGTAGGTTTGTTTGGAGTAAAGTTGGACATGGCTCATTCTTCAGAAAGGGGAGATAAATTCATCATGGGTTGTCCACATAAATTCCCCCACTGATAATTAAGGTGCTAAAGTAAATGTTAATGTCCCTTAGGCTGTTTGTAAAATCTGGAGGGGTTGGGGTGGAAAATAAAAAGAGCATTCAGAGTCAAACACCTGCTAAACACTGGGGCATGGGATGGGCTTGGATGTAATTTGGTAATAAATTTCTCATTTGTTTTCCTTGGCCAGACTGGCTGCTGTGGAGGTTTTGCCCAAAGAGCCATCCCCATCCCAGGTCCTTCAGGATTGATTTCACCATTGTCTACCTCTGATCTGGAGTAACAAGGGAGGAAGAAATCTGCTCTTTGTCTTGCTTTACATCATGATGCTGTGACTCTGGTCAACCCAAAGGTGTATTTTACTGTGACCTTTCACTCTACATCCTCAGCATTTGGGCTTGGGTTGAAAAGAGGAAAAAAACCTGCTTAAATGTGCTGCTGTCTCATGCAACCACAGCTCTTGCTAGTCTGTTGCCTTTGTGTGACTTCCTTGTTTCTTTTAACCTGTGGGACCGAGCTGTCAAGGGATTCAGGCCCAAGGCAGAGAGCAGCAGTGTGTCCAACCATGTTCATACTCCAATTTCTCCATGAAAACCATGTGCACCTTTTGTCTGGGGGAAGCAAAACCTTTGTTGAGCTGCTGATACAGCTCAAGCCTCATCCAGTGCCCAACAGTTGGAAGGGAGGGAGCCTGGTGATCACCAGACTGCTGGGAAATACTATTTAATTGGCTTTTCTGCCTTTGATGTGACCCAGAGCAGCAGCTCTAATGCCCTTCTGTAGCAGCTATGAAGAGGAGAAATCCCAGAAACGGAACAGATATTACCGCAAGCAGCAGAAAACACCTCACATTTGAGAGCTGTTTGCTGAATTGGAAGGGCAGAAGGCAGGGTAGCTGCCTTTGAAAGACAAGGAACATGAGGTGTCAAAAAATTTTTTGTGACAGATTCAAAATCAGCCCCTTCTGATACATTTCTTTCCTTGTTGAGTCACAGGAGAGAACCCACATGCTGCCCCTCTCTGCCTGCACACCCCTTTGGTGATAAAGAGCTGGGCTGGTGATGAGCAGCTGCAACTTGAAGCTTTTATCTTTTGTTTTGTTATTTAACAAGCCCAAGAAGCTTGGGGGAAAAAAAAAAAAAAGAAAAAAAAAAAAAGGGGGCAAAGAATTGCACAGTCTTCAAAACAAACCAGAAGATATAGAAGAGGTTTGTGGTTTGTCTCCTAGTCTTGGCCTAGGTTTGACCATTTTATAGCAAGGTAGGCTGCTAGAAAGGGGCTTGCAAATAGCCCATCACATTTCTTGTCTCAATAAAGTGATTTACAAACCCACCCTGGATGTGGAGGAGCAGAAGGAGTAAGCAGTTGGGTCTGCAGACCTCCTGAGGGGCTCCCCAGATGAGAAGGTGCTTCAGAACACTTGCATGTGAAGGAAGATAAGACAAAGGCAAAAACAGAGCAGCGAGGTCTTTGAGGTGAACTGAAATGCACAACTGAAACCTCTGTGTTGTCTGTCTTTGACAGCTCTTCCTCTTTTCACCATCTCCAGAGAAGCAGCTGGGGCTGCTGCTCGGACCAGACAGGATGGGAAAACATCTGTTGTGGTCCTGCTTGTGCCTCCTTGTCCTGACCACTCATCCTCTGCCCCTCAGCCAGCTAAATGAGGGATGGGACATCCTCTTGCTCATCACCTTGTTCCCAGCAGGTCAGGTGGGGATTTGCCCTGGGTGTCAATGGGATGAGTCTTCATGAGGTGTGGCCAACATTGTCCTAAAGCCCTGAGTGGTTTGATGCTGTCAGTGCAGACCTACAAAAAGGGGTGCACAGTCAGACTGGGCAAAGTGGTACAGGAAAAGCAATCTGTTTCGCCATGGAGATGTTTTAAGGATTTCTGTGTTTGATGACTCAGAAGGAAAATATTTCCATGACGCAGCAAACCCAAAGGACAACTATTGTAATACATGGGTGATACTGGGTGGTAATGAGGTCTGAACAAGGTCAAAGTTCCTTTGCACTCATCCCTGAACTCACACAAGGAAAGAGATGCTCCTGGTACACCTGGATAGACCAATCTGAGACAAGAAGCTTTAGCAAAATGTTCATTTTACAGCTGGCAAATAGGATGGACTGGTAGATTAAGGGACTTTTTTGTGTAGTGAGGTGTCTGAGGACTTAAATTTTCGTGGGACTTTAAAACTCCATGCCACTTGTAGAGCTTGAAACCATGTCCAGACCAAATGACAGAAGTGATGCTTTGCTTTAAGTCCTCATTGCTGTCTGGGGTCCAGTCTGCAGCCTCCCTTTGCCCCCTGCAGACACAGGGGCATCAGTGTAGCCCAAACCTTTGTGTATGGGTGTGAGCTGTTCTGAGACTGGGCCAAAATTCACTGCACCAGGCACTAGCAGGGGGATTAATCACAGGAATGCTGGACATCTTCAGCTGAGTGGTCACCTTGAAGCATGAAGCAAGATTCATCTGACTTCAAGTGACATTTCACCTGGAATTTAGGGTGAGTGATATAGGTTGGAGAACTACTGTGGAGAAGAATTCATCTTTCATATGGAATGAATGTGCTCTGGGTGATCGTGGATACCTGTTATAGTCACTTTTTTCATGTAGTCAAGCCCTAAATGACATGTCCAGGGTGTCAGTGGAGCTGGGAGAGAGACCAGCTCTCCAAAGTTGCTGATTTAATGCCCAGAAAACACAGTTTCCTTTTAAACACACAGACAGACTGAGCCGGATGTTAGAATTTTTGTCCTTCAGGAAACACACAAATTTGCTTCCAATTTATCTTTGCAAATCTGAACAAAACCCCATAAAATTTAAAAATGTTTGATGGAGAGAAAATGTAAAAGCCATTTGGTCTGATGCAACTGAAACAGTTCACTTTGATAATGTCAAAACTGAGCATAACAAAGAGAGGTGCAGCATAAATCCCAGCACAATAAAATACAACACACATTGAAAATATTTCAATTAATATTGCAATGCAATGCAAAACGAATCAAAGCAAGTTGAAACAAGACCTCTCTATGTCACCAAAACATTTTAACGTTGCTGAAGTGAAACTGAAAAAATGGAATCTGCTGAAATTTTATTTCACTGAAAGCTTTTCATGAACATTTTTGCCCTCATGTGTATGCATTTTAAGATAGTGATTTTGTCAAAAAAAATGTTAAGCATCTCTTTGATGTGAGGTCTTTGTTTTTTCTACAAAAATTACATCACTTCCAATAATAGGCAAGACCTAGAAGCAATCAAGTTATTTACACCTCCTCAGAGCTGGTAGAAACAATCCCTCAGACTCTTTTTAATGCACATCACAACTCTTCTGTTGTTACAGGCAGGTGCTTTTTGGTTGATGGATATATTTCAGAGTGAGCTGTTTTATTAACACTGCCGGCAACATCTACATTGGGCAACATCATCCTCAGACCTGGAAAATCCATGCATCCACTGTGACGTTGCACATTTTTTTCCCCTCATCAGCGCTGAATCATCTGACAGATCCCTCCTTCCTCATGCCATTTAACAAAGGAGGTAACTAATTATTTACCTCTGTCTCGGCCAGAGTCATCCTTTTGTTATTTACCATTGATGACTAATTAGTCGTGCTCCAAACAACTTGGTTGCAAGGCCACACGTGCTGGACGGGTTCCCACCTGGACAAGAGTTGTCTCCTCCTGCCACACATACTGCTGACTAGGAGGATAATTTATGCTGCTTTCAGGACATTTTAAACCTGAAAGAAAATCAAGTCAGAATAGAAGGGCAGAGAGAAAAGTGTGTTCACGATTGTGTTCCGACATCAAAGGCTCCAGCAACAGCGGGGGAAAACAGAGAGGTGCCTCTGTGTCTTTTGTGCTCAGCTGGGACCTTGTTCACCATTCAGCCTCTCACCTGCCTCCATTCCCAGATGCCCAGAGCTTACAAAATGCTGTAATTTTTTTTTTTTTTTTTTTTTTTTTTTTTTGTCTCAGAAGTGCTCTTATTTCTGTGTCTGGCGAAGCAAGTGCTCTGTGCACCACTGGTGAGATTTGGAGGGGAAGGATGTTTCAATGGAGTCCGGAGTCGTGGACCAGGCTTTCAGAGGGTAAAGGCTTCATCACTTCCATCACCTGCAACGGGGTCAGCTGATTTGCATGAGAAAAGGCAAAATTACCCCTTTTCAGCGGAGAGTGTGTCGTGAGGATCTGCAAATGCCTGTGGCTATGCAGTGTGTGTGAGTGTACAAAATCTTATCAGATAGAGACTATGACGAGTTGCCAGGTAGCCGGTGCTGACCTGGATTGCTGGGCATGGTCACATCCTCCTGGAACAGAGAGCAACTGGACTGACACAAGAACTACCAAGAACCGGTACCAGGGACAGTGGGCACAGGGGCTGGGACCAGGAGGATGCAAACAGCTAAAGAGGGCCTGGCTCTCTTGTGACATTTGTCCCATCATCCTAGGGGTTTATCTGTGTTCACAGAATCAGTCCTGTGGTGTGTAAGCTCTGCTTTGGACTTCCTCCAAGCTCATGGTTTGTAAATACACGTCCACAGCACAGCCTGGCATCAGCAGGGAGAGGAGTGAAGGCACCAGGTCCCTCAGCGCTGGGAGCATTGAGAGAAGGAAAATCAGTGAAAGAAGCAGTGTGAGGGAAGACAGTGTCCAGGAAAAAGACCCTTCTCAGCAAGTTCCCCTTTCTCACAAGCTTCAGCCTCGTTTGTCCATGCTGAGGGCCAGGAGCAGATGGATTTTACCTGGAGTGCTTCTCTTCGCCTCTGGAAGCACTCTCTCCTTCCTCTCTGCCTCCCCAGGCCAGAAGCACAGCGCCACACAGCAGCACCCTCCCTCACCCTGCCACCATCTCCCCTCCTGCCCTTCCCCCTCTCTCACTGTGGCTTGACACAGAGGAACCTGAAAATTCGCTGTGATGTTTGAACCCCAGCCAAAACTGAAAGCGAGACCTCGCGACTGGTCCGAAAGCCTAAAAAACATATGGCATTAATTCTGCTTTCCCACAGTTCCTAAAACTGCAATTAAAAGCAGCCCCCACCGAACAGAGCCCCATAACTCAGCTCCGTGATTTATTGGAATAACGAAGCTTTAGGGGAAAGTTGGCGAGGAGCAGGAATTCCACGTCCGGGAGCCGGGCTCCGTGCACATGGCCGTGTTCATTCCATAGCGTGCCACGGGTGGAAGAGCACCATCTGAGAGGGACATGCCTCTGAGAAAAGCTTATCTATGGCACCCATTTGGCTCCCAACAAAAAAAACATCTCCTGCAGATGCCTGGCAGCATCAATCAAACAGAAGCTGGCTGGGGATCGTCTCTTTCCCTCATGCAGGGGATGATTCTTTCCCATCAGTAGAAAATGAACGTGGCCTGTGAGATGACAAAGACTGCAAATCTCCTCTTGCCCAAGGAGGTGCTTTTTCATATTCACTTTCTCAAAACCAAGGCCTTTCAGTTCCTTGGCTGTGAGCAAACATGAAAGTCAAGCTGCAAAGCTCAGATCTAGGGATTTTTTTTTTTAATGTAGCTGAATAGTCTGGGAGGGGAGGTGGGAAGGGGAGAGCCATTCTACCCAAGGAAGCAGATTTCTGCCTGTCTGTTGTTTAGCTAAAGCCTGTTATGATGATTCTTTCTAATGGTTAAATGCAGCAGAGAAGCAGAGGTGGGATAAACTAATTTCTAGAAGACATTTTGTAATCTTTGTGAGTCGACACTTGCACATCTCTGTAACTCATACGATAAAGGCAAACTTCAGCCAAATGGAGTTTCAGAGTAGAGCCAGAAAAGAGTACAGTGAGAAGCACCTCCTCCACTTAGAAGAGGGTGTAGTAGGAAGACTAAACACATCAAACCTCCATCTCCTTCACAAATCACAGTCTCTGCCTGCCGTCCAACTCCAGTTTCCGACTCAGTACTTGCTGATATAGCAGATTGCAGGAGCACAGATCTATCTGGTGTTTGCTTTCACTCTACTTGTGATGATTTTGCTCACCCACACCACTGAAAAGGCAACCCACATACCCCCAGCCCAGCTCATTCAGTGAGCAGAAATATTTTGTACTGCACCCAGTTTGTGTAGTTGCCTGATGACATTCTTAAATTGCATTTACAGGTGCAGGGGAAGATTATATTCACCCCATGAAGAGCCTTAGGCTGCAAAGCCTGGTGTCAGCGTGTAGTAAGGCTCTTGTGCTGGCAATTAGCAGAGTGGGGTGCTCCCCCTACAAAGAGGCCATTTGCTGAACACCTGCCTTGATAGAGATCTCCAAACATCACTGCTGATGGGGAATTGTCACTATGCAACTTTACACCGGAGCAGGTGCAGCGGAAAGCTGGCTGCAGTGTCTGGTGACAGGAGACTGAAGTTGTTTGGTTCGCTCTGCCTAGCAAAACAAAAGTGAGACATAAATGGAAATCAGAGGCCTTTTCCTAATTGTCTCAGGAATGAAGTCTTGGCTGGCTCTCAGAGCCCTTCAAACAGAGGAGTAGAGGAAAGAGATCTTCATGGTCTGAGGATGGAGTTTCTTGTGGGGACCAGCTGATGTGACAGGCATGAACCTGAGGTTAGAAAAGTCAGTGAGGATGATATTTGCCCCATCTAACTCCAGACAAGTTCTCAGCTATGCTAGTACCTCAAGGTTCCCATGGTGAGTGGGTAGAAGCAGAGGTGTAGGGCATGATTCATCTTCTTCAGACTACAATGAATCACTCCCTGCAGCCCACTGACTATTGATCAGTTTGGTGTCCAGTAACAGCAACCTGAGCAGGGGGTACTGAGGTTTCTGCTGCTGCTGGCTAAATGGGTGCCCTAGGATGCTTTTCAATCTGCCTCTTCACCCAGCTCTCCTACCCCACTGTGACAGCCCAGCTGTGGTCCCAAGCCACAAGTCCAGATTAAATTCTCCATCTTCAGATCTACTCAAGAGTTTTACCTAATAAAATTGAACCACTAAAGGTGGAAGTGATCAGAAATGCTGGTGGTTACAATGATTACAGCATTACAGCTGCCTGGTCAGCATGCCTTGCTCACAACCCGTGGAGAAGTGAAGGCTCTGGGAAGGACTCACTGAGGCCTTTCATGACTTAAAGGGGACATAGAAGGGGACAAACTTTTTAGTAGGGTTTGTAGTGATAGAACTGAGGGTAATGGTCTTAAAATGAAGGAGAGTAAATTCAAACTAGAGACAAGGAAGAAGTTTTTTACAGTTATGGTGGTAAACACTGGCACCAGAGAGGTGGTAGATGCCCCAACCTTGGAAACATTCAAGGCTGGTTTGGACAATGCTCTGAGCAACCTGGTCTAGCTGAGATGTCCCTCTTCAGCGGAGAGGGAAGCTGGGAAAAGACAATCATAAAAGTCCATCCCAACCCAAACTATTCCATGATTTAAAAAAATAAATCATTAATTGTGGGAACAGAAAAGGGAACCACACTGGCAGAGACTGTTGGGCTTTTAAGCTTCCTTCATGGAGTCCACACCAAGATCATCAAGGAATTTCCTTTCATTTCCCTCTTGATAGTGGAACATAGAGTGAAGATATAGTGAAAACCTCAGTAATAATCACTGTCCCACCAGGCATCCCAGTGCTGTAGGCTGCAAACCACCTCACCAGAGCAGCTCTCAGCAGAGCACTCTGCTGTTGAACAGACAAGGCCAAAATGAAATCCAGAGGTCTGGAGAGAGAGAGACATCCAAGTAGAAAGCAACATGTAAACAGATGGTGGTGATGAATACAAGGAGGGCCCTGCTCCTTGACACCTTCAAAATAGGTTTCAGTATTTTCTGAGATATTGTTGAAGTCAGAAGCTTGTGGAGATCTCTGGGAAAATAAATCCTTTTACAGACCCTTCTGAAATTGCCTTTACACCCACCATTACTCAGAGACAACAAATGGAAAACCACTGGTTTGGCAAGAAACAGCTGGAGCACAAAGAAGACTGTGAGGTTCTCCTCTGAATTTAAGTCTGTAGCATAATGGAATGGTGCTT
This sequence comes from Pycnonotus jocosus, assembly GCA_013400435.1. Lineage (NCBI taxonomy): Eukaryota > Metazoa > Chordata > Aves > Passeriformes > Pycnonotidae > Pycnonotus > Pycnonotus jocosus. The sequence goes on from VWYP01013494.1 coordinate 174,766, forward strand.
GCTTTGCTCAACATAAAAATACACAAATAATCAGAAAAACATGGCAACAGGATGACAAAGCCATGGTATAATATTTCCCAGAATGACCTCAAAGCCATAAATCAGCCCTCTGAATTGTCAGCAGCAATCCAGCTGAACAGCCAAATTGCCCCAACAACCAGCCTATTTTATTAAGGGTTATTGCTGTGCATTATTTATTTACAGAGTGCTGTACATGTAGACACTGCTTTACAGGTACATAAAAGACCACCCCGAGGAGTTCAGTTGCACTCCAGGCACACAAATATGACATTCATGGCAGCAGCACCATGGGTTAATGATGCTGCTTCAGGTTTCTTGTTTCCCTTTTGATTTTATTGCACTGAAGTCAAACACATTTTAAACTCTGGACTTTGAGTCAAGCTGTTTATCTGAGGCAGTACATGGCCGTATTATCTCAGGATCAGAGAGCCTGATGGGTTTATCTGTGCCACATAGGATAGCTAAACTTGGGTTTGGGAACTGACACTTGGACTGGCTGGAAATTTTCCACCAAACTGTTTCTGCCTTTGATTTTTAGTGGGAGATGATGTTTTTAGCAAAGCAGGGATTTTTTTGCATACAAACTGAGCACCCCACTTGGGTAAAAGGCTGGCTTTGCACTTGTGTGTGTGTAAAATTCCCTCTTCCCTTCTCCCTATTCTGGAAAATGGGGACATGGGTGTTAAAATGGGTTCTGCAGGAGTTGCATTTTAATAAATAGAAGCAGGGGTTTTTTTTTTTCATTCTCAGTTCCATGTTTCATAGGCATTTAGATCACTGCTCCAACTCCTTCAAGGGCACAAGTTTATGTGCTGATGAGAGAAAGCAAAGGAGCTGAGCAATTAGGACAATTGCAGATTTACTGGGAATACTAACAGGATATTCCCCCTCATTGCACATCCTAACACAGTTGCTGAGTGGCTTTTTTCTCCCAGTTCATTTTTTTTTGCAGTCCCAGTGACTGGGGAGAATACAAACATGGCAAAGTCGCTGTCTCAGATAGCAGCGGTTTCTCATCCAGCCAGAGCAAGCCAAGAACATTTCCCACCATCAGCATCAAAGCTCCCTTCTCCAGATGTCAGGAGGAAAGGCAGCATCTGTCTGTCTAACAGGAACTCTCCCCATCTCTCAGGGATGTAGGAGGGACTGCTTCTGATTTTTTTTTTTTTTCAAGCTTTCTTATTCTAGACTTAAACATGAGAAGAACCTTTACTCACTCAGCCATTCTAAAGTGCTTCAGATGCCAGTGGAAATACATGTGAGCTATTAATTAAGAACTTAATTGTTAATTATTCCAACACTGAAAAGTATGCTAGACCCTCCCAGTCTGCCCAGACACACTGCCTTGCCCTGGGGAGCTATTGGCTCCTTCCTGACAGCACGGAGCAAATTTGTAATGACGTGGTGAAAGGTTGGGGGAGAGAGAAGCTGGGGCATCTGCTCAGGCATACCAAGCACCACTGTCCAGCCAGGAATGGCAGAGATGGAAAACTAGCACCTGGAATGAGGAAGAGGCTTTGCTTGTTTATCTCTCAGGCAACCTAGATAAACACATCTTGAAAATGAATGCGAAAGTGAGATGAGACCTAATTTCCTGAGATATGAGAAGTGAAAGCAGTTATAAAAGAATGTTTGTGCAGTTAACACATAAACTTGTAGATCTTCCCAAGCTGGGATTAAATTCTTCCTTGGCCACAATGTTTAGCACGTAAATCACACACATTCCTCAGAACCTGGGCTGCCTGACTGGGAATGCCAACATACCCAAGGGGCCAGTGCCAAGGCAAACAGGAATGGTGCTGGGAAGTGCTGGTAGCCCTGGTAGCCAGGGCTGGCAGGAGCTGTGGCAGGGAGTGCTCCACGCACGAGCCGTGACTCGCACAGCTGCCTGCTCCTCACACCCAGAAACTCAGCCAGCGCCAGCCTCGCCCAGGGCGACACAGCCTGCCAAAAATCCAACCCCAGCCATGCCTGGGAGAGTCTGCAGGCAGAGCTGGGAGCAGCCTGGAGCCATCACCCAAGAAGTCATCCCAGGCTTTTCTCCTCCAGTACTCTTCTTTTCATGGAATTACTTTTAATGGTGGTGATTAACATGTGGTCCTTCCGTGGTGCTGCTGCTGATGTCACTCCTGTGCCTGGTCCTTAAATGAAGTTGTGGTGGAGTTCAGCGCTGCACACAGATTTTTTTTTCTAATAAATCCTCCTCCTTGACCCTTAGTTTACCCTCATGTATCACGAGTTAATTATGTGTAATAAAAGCTGCCCTGACTGCTACAGCAGTACTAGCACAAGAAGTAACAGGTCTTCCCAGAGCTAACAACTCCTCACTCTCAGGAGCTGTGATTTAATATGATGGAGACAAGGGTGTCTCTTGCACAAATCCAGGGAGAGCTGGACAAAGAGTCAGATTCCACCATGTCCAAACCCCTTTGCAGCAGGGAACTTCCTCCTGGCTTGCACCCTAAAAAGCAGAATCTTTGCAACAAGTAAATGGCTTGTAGCCCCAGAAGCCTTGATCCTGTATATGCTTCACCTCCCTGGTGTGAGCAGCCTTTGAGGAATCCTACAGGTTTACAAAATTAAGCTCACATGTGAATGTTTGAACAGGGAGGTGAGTGCTGGCAGTGTCACTGCTCAGAGCACGGGCATGCTGGTGAGTTCAGCTTTTCCAGGCCCACAGCAGGAAAAAGCTGATGTCAGGCCAGATGCAAGTGATACACATCACTTGCAAGGCAGGAAACGTTTCTCTGTGTTCCTGCTAACCTTAGAAAGCAAGTGCTTGGATTGCCACACTGAGGCTTTGCAGCAACAAGGAGAATGTAATTAAATAACAGGGATGATCTCATTATTGTAATGATGAGGTGTCATTTAATAAGGAGAATCCAGCACCGGGAGCTGAGAACTGGAGTTCTAATCCTGGCCCTGGCTCCCAGCTCCGGTAGGTCATATAAGGCTGACATCCTTTCTTCAGTGTGTTTTATGAAACATAAAAATTTGCAGTAGCTATTGCAACAAAGAGACAGACATTAACAGCAAAAATTGTCTTGTTCCTTTACTTTCTTTATAAAAACTGGGTTAGTACAATGTCCTTTTATATGAGGGACAGTGAGGGTCTCTTCCAGGTGATGCTTATGCAGAGCCCAGAACCACGAGGTCACTGAAGGCAGTGCCAAGGCTGCTCCAGTTCTCATGATCTTCCAAATGCACACCTAAATGGCTGATTACCAGGCTTTGCCATTGCACTTTGGGGGTAATACAGTCTTAGAGAATTTTTTTCCCCAAATACAACTGCCTTTTAGTGTATATATATGTGTGTATGTGTGTGTATATATTTATATATGTATATGTATATATATTATATTTTTATATATTATATATAATATATAATTTAATTTATTTATATATATGTATATATGCATGTGTGTATCTATAATGAGAAGGCTCAGGATGTTTTCAAAGCCATATGACAAAGGGTACAGTTGAATTTAACTGGGGACCTGCCCATACCTTATGTGCATCAAAACCCAAATCAACTCAAAGGCTGGATCTCTCGAATCCAGTCTGCCCATCCATCCATCCATCCATCCATCCCAGAATCCTTCATCCTTGGTACTGAGGCTAAGTTTGGTAGGTTGTAAGATATGCTCCTCTCTTCCCACTTTATTTTCTGCTTTCATTGTGCTGCACATTTTGGGTTTTTAGGCTGGGAGCCCTGAGGGGTGATGTAGGCCAGGAAAAGGAGCAGTGGGCTCTGCAGTAGTTTGAGCAGGGCTGCACACACCTGAAATCTTTCTTCAGAATTTCTTATTCCCTAACACTCAGCATGTTCCGCAAATGTTATTTGTCTGTTGCTGAGGCTGAGATGCCAAACAGGGTTCCCTCAGAGCCCAAAATTTTCATCCCAGATGCAAGCAGCTCAGCAGTTCCCATCAGCTGTGCTGGTGCTTCTGGGGCACTTGTGAGATCCCAGTGCCACCACACATCCCACCAGCCCTATGCCCCAGTGCTCACCTTGCTTGTGCCACCATCCCTACCCCATTTCTGTGCTGAGAGATTCATTGGAGGGGAATGGTTCCTCCTATATGTCAGAACAGAGAAATCTTTCCCTGTCTTGAGTGTAAGCTGTTGCTCTCCTCTTCCTTGGCATAAGAAAAATGGAACATGGAAGGGATTTTTCCCCACAGCCTGACCTGCAAACTTAGTGAAGTCAAGCTTTGCTCTCTGATCTCTTCCAGAATTACAAAAAAGTTAAGACTAGAGCAACGTGTGTAGAGGATTTCAGCACAGTCCCACAGCCTTATCCCAAAACAGGTCTTTGCATTTTAATTTCACCGTTTGCTTCTGAGCCTTACACGATGCTGCTGGCTTCCCTTTGTTTTCACATAAATCAAACATAGCGGGTAAAAGCACTGAGCTTCCTCTCCAACACCCACCATGCACACACAGAGCTCTGGGACACATCCATGAGAAACTCTTCTCCCTTCAACAAACATTCTACAAGGCAAAATAAACCACTGGAGCATCCCATAATCAAGATTGCAGTATGGGAATCCAGTGTTTTGATCTCTGCCATGGCAGGATTCAAGGCTCCCAGGTTGCCATCTCTCGGGTTTTGGGGTTTTTTTTCCCCTATTGCCCAGATCCTGGAAATTTTCTCTCAGTTTTTTAAGAGAAGCTGTTGAGGCCTCCCATTTGGGCAGAAAACTCTTAAAAGCCTGAACATATAAGTTTTCTAAACTTGAAGCAACCTTGCAGTCTGGGAAATGACCAATGACTCATTTTTTAATTTCCAATGTTAAAATATCCATAATGTTGTTAATCACTCATATTAATATCACCATCCAACAGCGAGTTTAACGAGGATGCTAATGAGCTGTTCACTGCCTGCAATCCAAAAATCACAACTTTAATGTGTCTTTTCTTCGGCCTTATGATTATAGAAACACAGAATCACCAAGTTTGGAAAAGACCTCAAAGATCACAAAGTTGAACCTTTAACCCACCAAAGGATGATGCCATAAAATGCCCTAGGAAAAGCTGAGAGCAGCTCTCATCTGCACCCCTTAAAGCAAAGAGATATCAGGAGAAATTGTGACGTTTTGGTCTTCTGGTTTCTGTGTTTTGACACAAGATTTGGGTCAGGCACAGCACCAGTAACTGGTATTGGGAACATGACCTTGTTACTACTAAGCCTTAATGATGATTTCTGATGGTCCCACGTCCAGCAGAACTCATTCTCATCCCTGGAGCTCACATCCTGGGGACCTGGAACAGAAAACCAGACTGTAAAACACCAGGTTTCTCTGCATAGCAGCCCGGACTGGATTTTCCTCTCCTTTCCATGAGTGTCTGCAGTGTTTCAGGAAGGTTAGAGATGAGCTAAACAATATCTTGAGTGGTTTGAAATATTTCAGATTACTGCTTTCCACCATCTCCCTCTGCTCCCTGGCATTGTAAAAGCAAACCTTAAACCACTACATTTCTTTGCAAAACTTGTCATGAAAAATTCTTCCTGTTTTCTGGCTGCTTATAAAACCACTGGGAAAAAAAATTGTTGTCTTATTGCTATTGCTGTACAAAGCACAGCCTCTTCCAATGGAGGTGAAGTCTAATTTTCTTTATTCAGGAGACAGATCCAGGTTGCCCAATTTCCAGGATTATCTGGTTAAATTTGCAAGATGGAACCCAAATAATTTCCCAGTAGACTTATTTCGGTTTTTCCTAAGTGAGAAGTGCACAAGTCCCACATTCTCTATTAATCATTTGAGGAACCACAAGAGAAAGAAAAAACAAAATATCAACACGAGTTCCTCTTCCTTCACAAGCTGGCTTGAAGGTTATTGTGGTTGGAGAGAGGGGAGTGAAAAATGAGAAAAAAATGATACAGTGAGGGGGTTCAATAGAAATGCCAAACCCAGAGCTCATTCCTGACATCTGCCCAGGCAGTGGGGGAAGGTGCACAGGCAGAGCCTTCACCCAACAGTGAAACCACAGCATGGGATGTTTTTAGTACTGTTCTGGAGGTTAAAAATAGTGGTAAGATGGAGAGATCTCAGTACTCCTTGTCCAGTGGGACATCATTCCTCTGTGTGTGTGTGTGTCTGGAGGGATGGAAGGATGGAGGGCTGCAAGGGTGGTGGGATGTAGGGGTGGAGATCTGGAGGGATGGATGTTTGGAGGGGTGGAGAGGTGGAGGGATTGAGGGCAGGCACATACCCTTGCTCTCATAGAACATCTTGGCAGGGACATCCCATAGTATCCTGTCCCACCATCCTCCCTTCTCACCACTCTAACCCTAAAATTCACATCTCTCAACCCTTCTGGCCTAAAACCTTTCCCATCCCGTATCTTCCCCAGTCCAGGTCTGTCCCCTCCAAGCACACTCACCTCAGTTGTTGCAGCTGCCCTTCATCCCCACCTCATTTCCCATTTTTCCCACAAGCAGAGCAAAGGTAAAATGGGCTTGAGCAAGAGGGGAGGAGAGGACCTGGAGGTGGGCTAAAAGCAGACACACAACCTTATGATATCACTTCGAAAAATGCCAATTTCCCTGCCCCAGACATCAACAGGAATGTCATTAGTGCTGGTCACTAACGAAGGTGATCTCTTGGCTGGGATGAGAGCAGGCCAGGGAGGCAGAGGAGTGACCCAGAAGGGATGCCCTGTGCTCAGGGTGCTCAGCTGGGACACGATCATGTGAAGTGCTTGTGCCTGGGTGACCTACATACAGAGCAAATGTGACACTGTGCTGCCCAATCAATAGCTGTCAGGTCACATTACCTGCTATTGGTGAACACGGCTGTTAATCCCAACATATTGTATTTGCAAAACTTCCTGGCCTCCCTAGGGCTGTCTGGGGTGAGGTTTTGCCTGGCTGAAACTTCTCTGAGGGAGAGAAGCTCAATGGAGGAAGGGTCTTTGGGCATGGAGGAAATGTGCAGTTTGCACTCGTGAGGTGTCCTCACTCCCCTAAAGGCAAGGTTTAGGAGATGATTTAAAATCTGCATTACAGGCCACAGATCCTGATTTAGCCATGTAATGTGAGCACTTAACTGAGGGAAACAACTGTAAGCACAGTCCCCAAGTGCAAGGCAAAGTAGCATCTCTGCAGGAGGCTGCTCTCAAGGCTGGGAATCACTGTCTGCAGGGACCTGCCTCTTTCCAAAGTCAGCACTGCTGATCTGGATGCTGCACTCCTTACAGAGATGGTCAGAGCAGGGGTGGATCCAGGCAGAGAGGAGCTGTGGCACTGGCAGGGGTGAGGACTGGGGGGTGAGGACAAGGGACAGTGATCAAGGTTGTGCTGTGAGTGTGAGGTGGTGCTGTGGGCTGTGGTTCCTCCAGCAGGAGAGACTTTCCTTCTGCTCTCACACCCCACATGAGGTCTACTTGTCACTTTTCAGGTAGGATTCAAGCACACAAGGCCACAGTGCAAACTCTGGTATTGCAAAGCCCCACCTTGACATCTGGACATCACAACCCAGGAGCTGGCTCTGTAGCTGAGCAAGGTTTGCTGCCAGGCTAATAAAAACCCCAGTGAGAGGGATTTGATGTTGGGTTGAAGTCCTGACTAGGAGGACAGTGTGTTTGTGTGCATGGCATGCACTTTTTGCATGGTCCATGGAATCCTGGCAAACTCAGCACTTCCCACACCCAGGGGTTTCCTTTTAATCTTCAGCCACAGAGATTTCTCCTTGACACGATAGAATCATGGGATGGTTTGGGTTGCAAGAGACCATAAAGTTCATCAGGCACTGAACTTCCACTAGGCCACTGGGATCTTTGCAGGGCAGGTCTTTATTTTACTTTTATTTTCTATTAGACATGGGTGTTCTTCAGCTTCTGCTGAGGGGAAGGAAAGACCTTGCAGGTGGAAGACTGTCCCAGCAGTTAAGGCCCTGGCCAGGTTCCCCCCACAGCTGACTTGAAAGAGCCCCCAGGCACCATGTGTTCTCAGGAGCAAATTTGTGGTGTCAAAACAAGTGCACTGACAATGACAAGGCACCCAGAGGGAAATCCCACACAAACAGCTTCTTAAACAGAAGTGGCACTCACAGTGTTGCTAAAGATGCTGCTGCACTCAAGCTGGTTAATATTGTTGGGTCTAATTGGATGCCATTCCTTTAACCCAGTGGTGTTTTGGATTGGGCAACAGCTCTTTGTGTAAAGTTTGTTCATGGCAGGACTCATTCCTGTTGGGAATGCTGGAGTCAAGGGAAGGGAGCAGTGGGAATCAGATGGTGGGAAGATTTTGGTGACTTTTAGCCGGCGTGTTTGTGTGCGCAAACCCCGGCCACAACCTGGCTGGACTCCAGGTGGCTCATCCATGTGCCACGAGCCCTGCAGTGAGTCCACTGGAGGAACTCAGGTTTCATGTGGATAATAAAGGGCTGGATTTAATTTCCCTGGCTGCTGTAAAGCTGCCCACACACGTGGCTGGGCTGCCTCAGGTGAGCCAGATCCACTTTCTGCAGGGAGGAAGCCAAAGGGAAGCTCTCTCTGAAGTGCTCCAGTTGGAATGCCTCCCTTTCCTTGCTGAGCTTTCTGCTTGGGACTCTGGCCCAAGGCAGCTGAGCACTTCCAACTGCTACAGGGCTTTGGGATTTTGCTTGTCTGCCCTGAAATCTCTTGGCTGGGCTCTTTATTCCACCTGTGTCCACAGAGCATGAGGCTGCTGCTTTGGATGTGAACCACTGCCAGGTCAGAGGAGCGGAGCCCAAAGTGTTGGCCCTGTGTGGTGAAAGTAAAGCCAGGCTGAGACAGTGCAAAGACCAAATGAGTCACCAATATATGATAGATCTGGGTCCAGAGAGGATAATTAAAGCATTTCCTTTACCTGGCTTTTCTGATTTGATTCATTATCAATTCAGAATCCAATTAAGCAGGTTGTGTATGAGATACACATTACACCCCTGCCCTCCAGAATTTCCCTTCTTATATTTAAAATGGAGAAAGCTTCAGTGTTTAAGGCCTGAACAAACCTTGGAGCATGATGCTGATGTGATATCTGAGTTAGGAGAGGGCCAAGACAACTCCTTTCATTTGTCCTCCAGGTCCCTTCTCTGTCCTCCTGTCCATGGAATGAGGCTGTCTGTTCCCTCTGAAAGCAGTGGCAGCTCAGAGTTGGCACTGCCAGACAGTGACATCACATCAGGACACTGTGGTGACCAGCCAGGTCTGATCTGGGGGACCAGGAGCTTTCTCTGCAGCTGTGATGGGAAGATTTTTTGGGAAATAATAATATCATTCCAGCTCTGTATTCAAACCAATCAGGTTCTTAATTAAAAATCCTGCCAGGAGTATGATACTGACAGAGGAAGAGGTAGAAATCACACCAGCCAGCTCCTCTTGACCTCTGGACAAATTCCTGTTCAGTGTCCTTGCTGCAGGTCAGGTTTTGTCTTTACAAGCAGAACTTTCTGGTTTGGATGGGGCTCGTCCAGGTACTCACAGCCATAGGTCACTCCAGGTCTACAGCTGCACTTTGCCTCCCAAGACCCTCTCTATCTGGATTAATCTATAATGAGGGATCTGAGGAGGCCCAAACCAGTGAAAGGGATGAGAGGAGTTTCTTACAGCTCGTTTAATCTCGTGGAAGATCTGAAACTCGGTGGAGGAGAAGCAGCTCAGCAGCTCGAGCCTAGAGAGCTTGGCAAGGGTAAACCAGCTGAGGGTTTGTGCTGTTGGTGTCCTACTGCTCCAGAAACCCTCATCATGCCCTGCCAGCTCCTGGGTGTTCCACAGGAATCCTGTCTGGTGTCTCAAGGACAGACTGCTGGGCAGGGGCAATGCAGTGCTCATCTCCTGCTGGGTTTGAGCAGCACTTTGCACACCCCCATGGCACCTCTGGACATGTGCCTGGTCCCTCATCACCTCTGAAGAGCAGCCAGGAGAGCTGCAGGAGCCCATGTCTGCCTGAAACCATTTACACAGTGCTTGAATGTGCATTGTTAGTTGGGTTGCAGCCAGGTGATGAGGCCAGGTAATGTCCCTGTGGGCTGGGGGATGGAGACAGGGACTCCCTTCCTCCTGGGTGAAGAAGAAAGGAGTTACCCAAACCCACATATGTGCCAAATCTCAAATCCCATCATTCCTTTCCTTGTGTTTTAACCATCCCTTGGTGACCCACTGCTCCTTCTGGCACTGGTGCTCCCTCTGATGGGGAATGTGGAGGGGATGCTGGATGCTCTGACATGGAGACAGGAGTGATGAGAGCAGGCTGAGTCCTGCTTTGCTTGATCCCAGAGACTCTGCTTTCAGCTGAGGCCAGGTTGGGATGTGACCTGAGCCAGGGCTCTCCACGAGCAGCCTGGGCTGGGCCCATGAGAACACACAGGGCTGTCTCCAGGCTCCAGTTGCAATCTGAGCTCTGGCTGCAGGGCAGCCTCTGGGCAGAGGTAGGAAGGCATCCCCAGCAAGGAAAGCAAACCCATCAGCTGCATCCAGGGGAATACCCACACAATGCCCTCAGAAACAAAAAAATCCTCTCCAAGTTTCCTTGGATTATTCTTGGTGGACAAGTCACTTTTACCCCAAGGCTCAAAGGCATTTTGGGATGATGGTAGCCATGAAATGACTCAGTGGTAGACCTTGAAACCAAAGTCTATTATTCCTGGCATCTGACAGCAAGCCTCAGTGCGATTTTAATTTGTGGCCAGCTCCAGCATTCATTTTTAAAGGATTTTTGGGAAGGGGAGATGTTGTTTGGTGGTGTTTTTTCCCAAATCTCCTGCTGACTGCAGCTCAGGTAATATCCCAGTCAGATTATTCCCATGTCAGAAGGTGGAAAAAACACCAGCCCAAGGAGTGTCTCTTTTATTCAAGGGAAGCTGAGATCTACATGTTGGTCACTGGCCATGTCATCTCCATCCCTGGGTTTTGGTGCTTGTGCACCTCAGTTTGAGGTGTTGTGTCACCACAGAAGCTCAGGTGTGGTTATAATTTATGTGTAGATGCACTTTTTATATATATATATATATATTAAAGAATATAAAGAATATTTATGAATATTCTGATAACTGTACTGACATTGGTAGCAAGAGCCTGCATGCCACACGTACAGCTGCACAATCTAAATCTTAACACACATATACATGTATTTACCTAGGAAGAATTCACTAGAGGAGAGAGGGGAACCTTTGGTCCAGAGATGGACAAAATCCAGTCAAAACCTGAGAATACCCAGGAAAAACAGGGAATGAGCAAGCCTGGCCAAACCCTCCTCTTGCATTGCACCCCTCACTAAATGTTTCATGTTAAATATTGCCTTCCTGCTCAGCGAAACTGTTAAAGAAATGTTTCTGTGAGTCAGGACAAAGGCTCAAAATTCTCTTTTGATGGTTACAGGAGCAGGCAGAGGAGACAGAGCCTTTCAGAGCAGGCAGGGATGGAGGTTTCTGGGCTGGGAGGGAGAGTGGCCGTGCTCTGCAGATGCTGGGTGAGGCTGTGGATGTGCGGCTGGGGTCGGCTGAGGTCACTTCAGCTCTCATCAGCTCCTCCTCTGCAGCTGAGCTTCAGGAGCCAAAGGCACAAGTGACACTCTCCTGGCACTGCTTGGGAGAGATGGCTGGAGCTGGACCCAGAAAGCAAAACTCCATGGGAGCATTTTCCTCCTGGCTCTGAAAATAGAGCAAAAGAGCCCAAGCTGGAGGATGCCACAAGAACCTTGCCTTGGGACTAAAAGAGGCCTCATCTACATGGAATGTCACACAAACTGGGTGACAGAGAATATGGAAAACCAAAAGTTGCTCTGTTTTGCCTCCCAGGACAATATTTTTCTCCACTGAACCGTCACCAAGGCTTGGTGAGGGCTGTGTGAGGGTTTCTCATCCACAGACCAGCTGTGAGAATGCAGTGGAGGCATTTATTTAGGTTTTCTGCATTTCAGTCTTCCTGTCTATACATCAGGAAAGAAATAGCTCAACCCAGTGCTGTCAGGTTGTTGTGAAGATAAAGGGATGAAAAGGCAAGCTGTCTTAAAAAAGGTTTAATAAATGTTGTGGGAAAGTGCAGAGAGAATGAATTCCTGTTGCAGGACCTCATCAAAGCTCAGTTGTCCAGCTGGGATGTCTCAGGTTGAATCTTTCTTTCTTGAGGGTTCCCATTTACAGCAGTGAGACAAACCCACACTTTGCCACTGGGAATTTCATGGCAGAAGCTGGGTATTTCTGTGTCCTGCTATAAATCACATCAATGTCAGGTTATACAAGCCTAACAGATAAAAGTTCATCAACCCCAGCTTTCGTGGGGTGAAAAAAAGGCACCTCCAGGCAATGTTAAGTTCCTGAAGTTCCCTCTTTTTTTAGATAAGTCACAAGGGTGGTCTGGATTTTGGACCCTGTAGGCTCCTGAGATTCTCACCGAGGAGTTTCAAGTGAGAGCTGTCTTTTTATTAGTAAGGCTGTTGGCATAAAAGTAGGAGTTTTGGGTCTGATTCCTCAAGCTGGGACCTGCTCTCACAAACACCTGAATGTCCTCAGCTGCTGTCAGGGCACTGCATCTCTCTGGGTGTTGAGCTCTTCAATATCCTTGCAACTCTGTACAGGAATTTTGGGTGGGGAAGGGGGAGCCTATATTGGAAAGGAGCATCAGTGCAGTTGTAAGAGACAGGAGGCTGTGACCCACGCTGGGAAGCAGCCAAGAGACCAGGACCAGCATCTGGAAAAGGCTCTTTGAAGGCAATGTATGTTGCTGATTCTGAGGAGTAATCAGCAACACCTCTTCACATGCTGTATTTTTTAGCACAAATTGAGGATAAAACATCCTCTCTGCTGAGACAGCAGAGTCCATATTTCCTTTCCTTCACAGACAGCTTCCCCCCCACCGTGTCACAGGTACATTGTATGAACTCATCCCACTTCCTTTGCTTGGGATAAATGCCACAATCCCCTTTTCAGCAGCAGGGAAACTGAGGAGCAGGCAGTTCAACTACCTTGCCCTTGGCCATAGACCTTGTCAGTGGCAGAGCTGAGATGCAGGCTCGGGAGCTACATGTACTGCTGCAGCTTTATTCCTGTGCTGTGTCAGAAAATATTATGTCTCACTTTGATGCATCCAGATTTTCTTGACATAAATTGCTGAAATTGCTGAGAGAGGCATTTATTTCAAAGTTCAGCACATTATACGTAGGGAGAGAGAAGTTGAGTAACTGGAAAAATCAACTTGGAGTTGCATCACCGGGAGCCAGAATGTTTGTTTAGTCCTTTGTGAGATGAAGCAAGCTTCAGTTTGGCCTCATCCAGGCATGATTAGTCAGGAGATAAGGAAGGGTTTCTGGATGGCTCCCTGACACTGAGCAATTTCAGGCATGGCTATATCTTGTGAAGGAGGGGGCAGGGGGGGAGTAACAGCCTCTGTTCCCTGTCTGCCCCAGCAGACAATCCTACAGGCTCTCAGATGCAGATTTCCAAATGACCTGTCCCTCCCACAAGCTGTGTTCATCCTTTTCCCCCAATTCCCATCCTCATCCAACCAAAAACTGCAATAAATCATAAACGGAGGGGCTTTGCAATAAAAACCCAGTCCAGTCAGATCAAAGGCAACTTTTATCTCCCATTTTCTTTGGGGTCCAAAACTCACAAGAGCACAGCTGCTGGCCTGAGGTTGCAGCTGTATTGCTCCCAGATGATAAAATAGCTGTGCCTTCAAGGTCCTCTGTGTTTGCTTAAGCTAAGACACTCACCTCCTGCCAACTCAAGCAAAACTCTTCACTAAATTGTTCACACACCATCCCTGTCTGCTGTCCCAGTGTGGGATGATGCAGGAGAGTAAAACATGAGGAGATTCTCCAAGACCTCTGATTTTTACCTGCTGTCCCACGGTGACAGCTGACCTTGCTGGTATTTCTGATTTCATTTTGTTTCACATCTCACCTTGTGACACCTGACACACTCTGCACCAGCCAGGGCAAATCTTGATTGGCCTTTAAATCACTTTTGGCCTTCAAAGACCTGAAGTGCAAATGGCAGAATAAAAATCTTGCTGTGAGGTCTGGGGGTTAAGGGACTTTTCTTCAAAAGCTGAGATTTTGTGGATCATAGAACAATAGAATGGTTTGGGTTGGAAGGGACCTTCAAAATCATCCAGTTCCAAGCCCCTGCCATGGGCAGGGACATTTTCCAGCAGACCAGGCTGCTCAAAGCCCCATCCAATCTGGTGTTGTCTGTCTAGGAATTTAGCTTTCCACCTACCCCTTATCTAGCCTGAACCTTGCTCAGGTTTGCCAAAGAAATGTCATCTTGATGTATTTAGAGGTGATCAGTTGTAAAAAGCAAGGCCAGAGCTCTTCCATTTAAAAACCTACAGGGTTTGGATTTAAACTCATCTCAGAAAAAGAAAAGAGTTACCACCTGTCATCTCTTCAGGGATAAAAACCAGAAGGGACAGTGTTTTGGCTTCCAGGAGCAATTTTAAGTGAGAAGATCTGCTTGGGATTATTTACCCTTTTTCAGCCTGCAGCCTTGGCTGGGCAGATCGGTGGACTTGGCAAGGCTGCTGAAACCACACTCAGGAGAAAGAGTCCAAGGAGAAAAGCAATTAAATCCCAAGTGGTCCCGTGCAGGGCAGCTGGAGGCTGCTCTCTGTCTCTGCACCGTGGCTGAGCTGCAACACCAGTGCCCTCCCTCCTGCCCTTGCTCCCCTCCCAATCCTCATCAACTTAATTTCCCCAGACACTGTCCACCCCTTGGAGGGCTCCATGTTCTTAAGAAACCAAGCTAAGAAGAATTCAAGCCCCAGTGAAAGCCTGACCTTTAAGAAAAAAGAAATTCCCGAGCAAATTGTTCATAACTTGCAATTCCTCCAATTTGTTTCAGCCATTTCTATCATTGTGCTTTCCTGCTCTGAACACTGAGTTTAGAGCCACGAGTTTTTCTTCTTATCTCAGGTCTGGACACCAGTCTTTGTGCTTCAGGGTGTCTGTATGATGAAACTGCTTTGAGATATGTCCAGGTGGTCATTCCTTGGAAACAGGCCCCATTGCTGGTGATCCTTCCAGAGATGCACCCTCTGCTTGGGAGCTTATGGGAAGGGAAGGTTTGGAAGATGCCAAAGCAACAAAACATCCTGGATCTGCTGTCAGAATAACCAGATCATTTCACTCTGCCCAGCTTCCTAGCACTTGTTTAAGTACAGACATTTCAGAATAGGGAAATGTCTCACCTTCCCAGAAAAAGTGTTGTGCTGACTTCCTCATCCTTCCTTGCGCCACTGACATTTCTTAGAAGTCTCCTCCCATGACAGGACAGAGATGTTGGCAGCTCTGGCCACTTTGCTCCAAACAAAAAGCAGGTTTTTTTGGACTGCTGAGAGCTGATGTGGTTTTGAGGCTGTTCTTTTAGCAACACTTTCTTGTGCAGTGCTTTGCGGGGTGATGCTCCATGAACGGAGTTAATCTTCATCATCCTCACACAAATAAAAAATAAATGTGAATTCAAAGGGCAATGAACATTACAGTGAGGTTTTTCTGGGTTTCCTGAGGCAGTTGGTTCAGCCTGAGCTGTGCCATAGCTTGCTGCCTAAGGGAAGCCTGCAGGGATGAAGGCTGAAATCACAGCTCCTTGCTGTGAGGAGGAGCAGCACCCACCCACCCCTGCTCCCAGCTCTCTGCTGGCTACCTCCATCTCAGCTCCCAGGGAATGTGAAGAGCCTCCAGACTCTTCTTGCTCCTAAAAATCACCTTCCAGGTGAAAGGATGTGCTTCAGACACCTCCAAAGAATGGCCCTGTTTTTTAATGAATTAATTAATTAATTGATCAATTAAACACAAATATTCCTCCACGCACCGAAGGGGATCAATGTCGTGTGAATTTTCAATTAGGAGAAGAGATTCTTTATGAAAAGGAAGCTGTAAATGTGATTTGTTTCTCCTCTTGACCTTGGGAGACCTTTACCTACATTTATTTCTCAGACCTGAATTAGCACCATAATAACACAGGGCTAGAAAATTATACTTAAACCTCCCAGCTATTTCTGGGTTACAGAGGCTCTTTCTTTTTTTCAGTCTAACCTAGTTTTCCAGTGGAACATTCCCAGCCTCTACAAAGAGACATCCCAGTTTTCCTCCCTACATAATTATATAAAGTCTGGCCTATATTCGTGCCCTTTCGCTCAGCTGTCTTTAATGTCAGCGAGGGCTCCTGCTCCCCTCGGACAGGTTAAGAGCAGGAGGAAAGATTGACACTTCACCTCTGATTCTACCCTGAAAATGGGCCAGATAAAAGTCATCACCACAGCCTGTGAAGCCTCTTATTAATGTGTGTTTGGCTGCAATTCACTTGACAAAGTCAAATTGTGTCCCATCGCTGATGCTGTGGGAAGGTTGACCTGAAACAGAGGCTGGGCAGAGCTAAGAGAATAAAGTAGATATTTATTGAAGGGCCTTTGGGGTACACCCTGGGAAGGACAAGAGCCTGGCCAGGGCTACACCCAAGGTGGACCCAAAATGGTCACAAAATGGACACCTGGTCATGAGGTCTCACACTTTGATAAGTTTTGGTCCATTTGCATATTAGGGTTTAATTGTCCAACCACAGCCTCAGGTTGTGAGGTCTCATCCTTCTTGTTCCTCCCTTCAGTCCACCATTGTTTGTGCTTTTGGGCCTGAAAGTTGTCCTTAGTCTTCAAAAGGAAAATGATTTGTTTTGTCTGCCTACCCTGGGAAGAGAGCTTACTAACACTTAATATGAGGCTCAGAGCTGCACCCCTGGGCAACGCAGAATCTGAAAAACATGAAAGCTAAAACTTAAGGCATCACCACCACAAGGGTCCCATAGCTGTAAATGGGAAAGAATCACAGAATCACAGAATGACAGAATGGTTTGGGTGGAAAGTGACCCTAAAGATCATCTCATTCCACCTGCCTGCCATAGGCAAGGACATCTTCCACTAGACCAGGTTGCTCCAAGCCTCAGCCAACCTGGCTGAAGAGCCATCACTGCCCATGGGATGGGGTGGAAATCTGAGAAAGAACCTTGCAAGAGAGGGTGTGATCATGGCACAGGATAGGGTTTTTTCTCCGCTTCACAGACAGGGATGGCATGGATGAGTAAAGTTAAAAATCTCAGCAAAATAGTGGTGATTTGTTCCTTACCTTTACATACTGATATTCTTAATAAAGACAAAAAAAAAA
>VWYP01013494.1:191967-210978 GCA_013400435.1 Pycnonotus jocosus
CCTGATCTCTGCATTGCTCTATTTGTAGGGCAGAGAGCAAACCCAGGATGCTCAAGGCTGCAGTCCTCAAAAAAAAAAAACCTAAAAATTGCAGGTCTTAAAACCCAATTGACTTCTTTTTTTTAATCTTGTAAGTCTCACTAAATAAATATTTGGAGGGGGAAATTTTTTGCTGTTGTTTCCTTGTTTATCTTTAGTTGTTAGATCAGGTTTTTTTCCAACATTTCCAAGGGGAATGGAGAGAAATTCAGGCTAGACAATACTCATCCACCATGACAACACACTATCCCTTTCCAAGGAGATTTGCATTTTCTGGACACACACAGACTGCTCCAGGGGAGGAATCCCAGGGGAGGGTTTGGGCATCTGCAGACCTCAGCACCAGTCACTTCCAGCTTGGGTCTCATTTCCTCTGTATCATCAATATCAGTAGAAAAGTGGATCCAAACCAGTGGTTTTTCCAGCCTCTGTCAGATCTTTCTGCTGCTTTGGAGAGGCTCTGAGTCAGGCCATGCTTTGCCACATCAGCAATGTTGAAGTTCAACAGAATTGACAACTCATGCAATCAGAAAATATCTGCAGAATGATGGCTCTGAAGCTCTGCCTGGCCCCTTGTCTTGATGGGCACGAGCAAAACACCCCAAGCTCTGTGCTGGGCAGAGATGAGCACATTTGCATGGACAGGGTGGCTTTTTGTCTCCCTAGACATTGCTGAGTGATCTTGAACTGTCCAGCAAGGAGTTCCACAGTGCTTGATGGAGGGGAATGGGCTCACTTTGCCACAGGGCAAGGAAAGCTCCTGTTGTTCCACAGTGTCCCAAGTCTTTTTATTTCAGTGTCAAGGGTGATAATAAAACAGGACCCAAACCTCAGCTGTAGTGCTGAGCCTGCTGCTCTCTCCAGAATCACTGGGCTCTGCTCACCCTTGGCTGGGGGCCTGGAAAGTCTGGACACTTCTGCCCTGGGTTGAAACAGTCCTTTCCTAACTTGTTACTGGCAGCCCCCAAAAACTGAGACACTGTGAGTCACAGCAATGGACAAATTCCACCAACTGGCTGTTTCTAATTTAAAAAAAAAAAAAAAAAAGAATAAATCACTTTTAAAAACCAGGATTGCAGGGTCCTTTGCATCTTCTGGCTGCTGTCCACAGCTGGCATGTGGACACCTTGTCTTGCCTGGGAAACCCAGCCCAGTGCGAGCCCACCTGAGATCAAATGATGTGAGTGGAAAATGTGAGGCTTGCTAAGGATGGAGGGGATGGGTGAGGAACACCCTTTCCTGGAAAGGGACACACCAGACCGTTTTGGAATGTTTTGCTACACTGCACAGTTCCCTCTACAGGTCGCAGCAAGAAGCACTGGGCACCCTGGGGATGACTAATGTGGGAAAGAAATGCAAATAAAGGTAATAAAAAGTTAGTGGCCAGCTGAGGAAGGGGCTTTGATTCTGGCTGGGAGGAGGTTTTCTCAGCTGGTTTTCATGTTGGCTTTGAGAAATCTCTACCAAAGTTTTAGTTTTCGTTTTAAGGTCATAATATCCCTGATTTTTTATAGATCAGACCGGATGCTGGTGATCTTACACCTCAGGTGTTACCTTAATATGGAAATTAATTCTTATGGCTAATAGCTTTAATAATAACAGTAATAATACCAATCAGGAGTCTACTCTGAGGTTTTTGGCCATCATCATGGGACAATTAATGGGTGGCAACCAGTTAAATCCCTTTTTCACATGTTTCCCTCCTGCAGGCAGATTCACACTTTCCCGAGGAATTTGAAGGCTGCACCAGCAAAAGACCTGAGAAAACACAACACCATCACGGAGGTGTGAATCTTTTGCCCTGGTGCTTGGCAGGGTGCTTGTGTTGCCACCTCAAGCTTCAGCAAAGGCTGTAAACTTGACTGATGACAGCAGCTGGCAAAATTCAGCCCACCCAAGGAAAAGAAGCACCTTGGGCAAGCAGAGAGGTCAATATGATGCAGGCATCTGGTTGTCCATGGCATCTCACTCTTCTGGGAATCCCAGCTTTAGTGGGCTCCAAACAGCCAGGGCTGCTCGTGGCATTGCCTTCTACCAAACTTTATCCTGGATGAACAGAGAATCTTGTGTTTTATTGGAAACCAAAGCATGTATTGTACTTTTAGTCTGGGCAAGTTGCTTAAAGGGCTTAGAATACACAGCTGTATGTTTGCATGTGTTTTACTGCCAACCATGCCACAAGACAAGGCACACCCCTCCTTCAACTCAGCATCTCCCAGAAGAACTCCCTGCACAGAGCATGGATTTCTCAGGGTGACAATCCCTCTGAACAGCTTTAAAAGTCTTCAGCATAATCAGAAATGTATTCTTTCCCCTCCCTCAATGGAAAATTAGATTTACTCATGCTTTGTCTGAAAGCAGATGAAAACTGAAAACCAGTTCTCCCAAAAAGCATCCCAAGCATCAGCAAACAGGAATTAGTTGTGCTGCAGCATGAAGTATCTGGTTTCCCAGCTGTTTTGGCAAGTGAACAGACACTTAGTCAAAGAAGGACTCACCCCTTGAAAAAGAGGGTCAGTGGAAATTTTTGGAGTGCTGTTTTCCACCTCTCTGTCCCTTGGGTTTCTGACCTGGTGTACACAGTGGTGGGCTCATGGTGAGGCTGAGGGAGGAGAAGTCTGTCCCCTTTCCCACTGCCCCTCCTGCTGTGGGTGCTGGTAACCACACAGCAAAGCACTGGCTGCTTGGCTCCCCCTCCACCCTCAGACCCAGGGCTGGATGCTTATTTTTTGTAGATAAATGACTGGTAGGGGCTGCTTAGGGAAAGGCATAACACATGAAAGTGTCTCATCCATGGAGTTAACAATCAACAAACACCAGTTTAAAGAAGTTCTACGCCAGCTCTGTGTTCAGGCCAGTGCGGTCATGAGCCACTGAGACACTCTTATCACCCATAAACTTTATCTATACACAGGTCCAGCTGCACTGTGTAACCTCCAAGACAGCTGGCACCAGGTTTCACAGGTCAGTTCTTTTTCTTCTGTGCAAAATCCAGCCTGGTCCTTATCTGCACTTTGCTAAACCTCCTCCTGATCATAAAACCCCGGCAGCAGCGCCCGGAGCCAGCGCTCCTGCTACAAAGGGCTCCTCTTTCTGCAAGAATGACCACAGCCTGCTAGGAGAAGCGCTGAGAATCCACACCACAAATAATCACAGCGATACGGAGACTTTGAAAAGAAATCCATGAAGTGCGCTTCGCGATGACATTTCTTTGATTGTTCTTAATTGCGTTTGACTCAGCAGTGCGGACTCCAAATTAATGAGCTCCTGTGGTACCACGGAGTCTGGATTATAAACTCAGACAGCAGCCAGAGCAGGCATGATAATGAGCCACACGACGGTGACGCTTCTCCCCCTCGGCTCTCCCTTTTCTTCCCACCTCCCTCCTGACTTGCAGCAAGAGCAAGGTCGTCTGCTTGCCTCGCTGTGATGGATTTCAATTCCCTGGACCAGCCACAGTATTTGTTTTTGGAAGACTAATGTTTTGGAGGAATTATTAAAGAAGGAAAACAAGCTGGCTCCCTCTTGCCTTGCACTTCGGTTTCTTAGCAGGGATTGTCCCCTGTGAGTATTTGCATTACTCCTGGCACTCTGCAGCTCCTGCCCAGGATGGGACACAAGCAATTAAATGCAGTCAATAATGCCTATCCTGAACTTTAAAGCATACTTTATTCTTGCAGAGCAGGACAGCGTGATACACACTGATAATCCCTCACAGCTGTTGCACAGTCTTTCTTCTCTCTTTTTTTTTTTTTTTTTTTTTTTTTTTTTTTTTTTTTTTTTTTTTTTTTTTTTTTTTTTTGGGAGACAAATCTGATGCTGGACAAGACCTTGTGCTTGCCAAGAGCAGAGCTGAGGCCTGGGAGGGTGGTGAGTGCTGCTGGAAGCAGAGGAGTAGCCCTGAGGTCCCAAGCCCTTCCCATCATTGCTTGAAGCACCAGCTGATGGGGATGTAGAAAGCTGCTTTTTTTGCAAATCACTTTCTTTTTTCCCTGGAGCTCAGTGACAAAGGAGATTCCAGGCCACCTCACAGAGGAGACCTGAGCTGAAGCTCAGGAGAGGGAGATGAAGCTCATGTGAAACTCTGGGCTGGAGTTTTGATTTGTGCTGTGCACGAGGGAATCTCTTTTTTTTTTCCTCAGGCCTGTACAGCCCATGGGACAGGCCTGGTTTGCAGCCAGCAGCCTGGTTTGCAGCCAGCAGTCTGGCATGCAGCAGGAATAAAAGAGCAGTTCCTGGAGCTCTCTTTCCAATGGCTTTCCCTTGAAGTTAGCCTGGCTGCCAGGACATTTCTTATTTTGGATGAGCCCTGTCTCTCAGATGAGCTTGTCATCCTAGTCCTTGAAGTTCCTAATCCCTGCCTTGTTTGAAGGGAAGCTGGAGCAGTATCGCATGCAAAGGAAACACCGTGGGTTTGGTTTTCCTTATTGTCTGAACCTTGTAAACAGGTTCCAGACACAAATAATGGTTTGTAAGTCACGTTCCTCTATCTCAGAGGAACCATTTCTATTTTGCAACCTTTTGCTGATGCAGCAAAATAAGAAAAACAGCCTGGAGGGGAGAAGTGAATGTCCCAGGCTTCTCTTCCTAAACCCAGAGAAAGCCCTGCACGAGAACAGCTGCTCAGCAGAAGTCTCTCCGAACAAGAGTGGTTTAAATTAGTAGGATTCAGGCTAATTAAAAGACTATAAAGACATAATTAAAAGAACTGAGACCAAGCTATATTAAATTAGTCCACCAGCCACCTTCCAAGCCATTGCAGAAGGTTGCAGATGCTCTTCACCAGTCCAAAGCAGCCTGTGCCCTGAATGTGCTGGGCAGAGCAGGAGCTGGTGGTGGAATGGACCTGCTGGGGAGATTCCCAAGCAATCCCATCACTGCCAGGGTGGAAGAAAGGAGATTTGCCCTGGGACAAGGCTAGTTAACCAGGAAGGTGACAGCGAGGTGGTTCACCCCCAGGGTAATTTCCTCCTTCTCACGTCAGTGCTCTCCCCGTGCGCCCGCAAGGATGGAAGTGCTGCTGGTGGGAAATCCTCGATTAAAGCACCCTGCTGCTCACAAATGAGCTTTGAGGCACTGCTGGCCCAGGGGTCTGCCCACAGCTCCAGGATGCCTCGGGGATGGCTGCAAAGACAGTGGCATCCCGGTGAGAGTGTGGGGAATGCAGCCAGAGGAGGCTGGGGGATGAGAAAAAGGGGGCGAGGAGGAGAAATTAAATAAGAGCGGCAAAGAGAGAGAAAAGGAGGAGAGTGGCACACCGAGAAAGAGGAAATGGAGAGAAAGATAAAAAGAAAAAAGGAAAGAAAGAAGGAAAGAAGGAAAGAAAGAAGGAAGAAGGAAAGAAGGAAAGAAAGAAGGAAGAAGGAAAGAAGGAAAGAAGGAAAGAAGGAAAGAAAGAAAGAAGGAAAGAAGGAAAGAAAGAAAGAAAGAAAGAGAAAAAGGGAGAGGAAAATATAAAGAAATAAAGAGAAAAAGAAAAATAGAGAGAAAGAGAGAGAAAGAGAGAAAGAAAAAGAGAGAAAGAAAGAGAGAGAAAGAAAGAGAGAGAAAGAGAGAGAAAGAGAGAGAAAGAGAGAAAGAAAAGAAAAAAGAAAAGAAAAGAAAAGAAATAAAACTAAAAAGATAAATAGAAAAAGGAAAATAAATAGAAAAAGGAAAATAAATAGAAAGATAAAAATGAAAGAAAAAGAAAGCGGAAAAGAAAGGAAAATAGAAAGGGAAAGAAAGCTAAGAAGAGAGAGAAATTAAAAGAGAACAAGACAAAGAGAAAATAAAATTACAAGCAAAACCAAAAAAAGGAAAGCAAGAGAGAAAGGGAAAGAAAGGTAGAAAAAGGAAGTAAATTAATTGAAAGAGGGCTGGAAGGAAAGAGCAAAGGGCTGTGGATGCTCCCAGCTGTTTAGATACAGCAATGCCTCCCCTCCACAGCTGTGCTTTCCATCTCTGTCCTGCTGGGCTGCAGCCCTTCGTGGCACATGGAGGGCCCCAGGTGCACGGGGACCATATGCCAGGAACAGCCCCTCTGGCCCCAGGGACATTTTCTGGGGTCACCAGCATCCCCTTACCCCTGGAGGAGGAGGCTCAGGTGAGCTCAGGCACCTGCAAAGGGCCTGGCCTGGCCACAGGAGCTGCTGCAGCCAGATGAGGACAAGCTGCAGGACACAAGGATATTAAAACTTCCTTTAAGCAGCAAAAAAACCCACGAGTGTGTGGTGGCAGATGTGGCCAGAGCTGACTTGGAGCTCCTGCTCACAGCTGCTGAAGAGGCTCTCGATAGCTGCAGCTGCTCACGCACCCGGCCGGCAGCAAAAACCTCCAAATGCTTCTTTTCTTTGTGCTGTGTAAGACAAAAGTTGGGAGATTTTCCATGAACTGAGAATTTTAAAAATGCTGTTCAGAGACAAAAGAAGCACTCTTGATTTTTAGCACTGCTTGGAGAAAATCCCACTGAAGCAAAATATATTGTGAGATGTAAAGCTGTGCCACACTGAAGAATTAAAAATGTTTATTTGAAAGCAGTAAGTGTCAGGGTGGTTGGAGTTTCTGAAATGCTTCTGACAAGGGAAAGAAAGGAATTCATTAGATGTTTGACTATTATACTTTAGTAAATAATAAAAGTAATTTTAAAAAGGAAAGAGAAAGAAAATGAAAGGAAAACAAATTAGAAAATCAAAATAAAAGGGATTGGGCAAAACATACACAAAATCCGGAATGGTTAAGAAAAACCATTTTTGCCTCACATTGCTCTGTCTCCCTGCTGATGGCTGAAAGAAGAGCCTGTACAAACCCGTTGTGATACAGAATTTGCATAACTTCATTTAAAAAAAATTAATAAAAAACCTTGTAGAGGTTATGGAAGCCCCATCCTTGGAAATCTTCAAGGCCAGGTTGGATGTGGCCCTGAGCAACCTGGTATAGGGGAAGGTGTCCCTTACCTGTGGCAAGGGTTTGAAACTGGATGATCTTTAAGGTCCCTTCCAACCCAAACCATTTGATGATGCTGTGATTCTATGATTTGTGCTCCAGCCACCAAAACTGGGATGGCACTGGTGTGACCTTGCCCCACAGCAGGAGGGATGTGTGGGCTCCAATCCCTCCTGCTCCCCCATGGTACAGCTATTAAGAAAAATGTTTGAGCCTATCTGCCCCCCATCTGTCCTAAGAATAAAAGCCTGCATAAAGGTGACAATATTGAGCTCAGCTCTTACAAGCAGGTAGAGAATCCAACACCACCCACCAGGAGAAGCTGCTTTTGGAGGTTACACTCCATTGGACACCAGCAAATTCACCCTACAAGACCAACAGAGGCAGAAGAGTAGTTTTCAGTGTCAGTTCTTCTCAGGGCACTATGAACTCATGAAAAAAGTGGAAAGTGATGAGGAATGGGGCTCTGGGACCACTGAGAAGGGCTGTGGTTGAATTTTCAAGGTATACCCATGTGCTCTGATGGTAACTGATATCCATTTGCTAATTTCAGTGGTAATTAGCTTGTTTTGTAACGAAACAGTGGTTCCACTGGTAGAAATATATAATAGTATCCAAAAGATTTCAACATAGGGGTTAAAAAATGAACTGTGTGTGAAAGCCATGCTGAGGCCATGCCATCCTCTTCAGCTGAAGTCAGCTGGAAGGTCAGCTTGGTGCCACCCCATGGTTGTATCACGCCTGTGGGGGTACAGCTGTACCCACATCCCAGAGTGGGGCAGCACGAGGATGCAGCTTCTGAACCTGACAGCTTCTTGCCTTGGCCATTGCTCCTAAGCCCTCTGTTATACAAGACAATGAGCTGTCAGTCATCCCTTGGGAATTCTCTGGACCCTGCTTGTATCTCTGTTTGACCATTTATTTTCCAAGCTAGAGCATCTCTCCTCCCAAGCCTTCAGTCACTCATGTTATTTGCGTGGATCTTTTCCAAACATCTTATTTCCTCTGAGTGTTGTGGGACCAAAATGTCACAAACTACAGACAACAACATCCTAAACTCCCTCAGAACCTGAATCATCCCCTGAGTCAATGTGGATGCACCAGAGACATTTGTAGCAGCACAATGACATTTTCTGCTCTGTTCTCCACTTTCCCACAATTTCCAGAGTCTGATTTGATTCACAGTGACAGAGATTGTGGCTTGATGCAAACGTCCTGAAAGGTGCCCCACGGTGTGGCCTGAGAAGGTTCAGGGCATGGATCTGTGCCCTTTTCTAGCACCAGCTGGGCCAGCTGAGGTGACTTTACCCAGCCCCCTGTCACTGGCTGCTGTCATCTCCCTGGTAGCTCTGCTGGTCACGCAATGAACCCATAGTTCATGTTCTGAAGCAGCTGGGGGTTGGCTTAAACCCTTTTAAAACATCAGGTCCTTGCTCACCCATCTTTTTAAGCAGGAACAGAAAGAGGGTGGAAGTTTCCCGCAGCAGCAGAGGGTGATCCACACGTTGTATCACTGCTATGTGAGCTGGGAGCTCAGCAGACAGAGCAGTGAGGAAGCTGCCTGGAGGCTGGAAGCAAAATCTGGTGTCTGTAAGGAGCCTGTGAACCAGGACAAGCTCCAGGATCATGGCAGTGTCCCCAAGGTCTGCTGCCTTCCCAAAGTGTCACCTTCATCATCAGGATCAGGGTGAGTCTCATTCCCAGTTTGATCAAGATGCAGAAGTCCCCAGCTACAGATGGGCCAGCAGCACAAGCTGAACTTCCCCAAAACAATAATGAACCACTGAGTTGAAAGGAAGGCCCACCTGTCTGTCCTCCCCTCCCTGGCTCTGTCTGAGAGCAGAGGCACTGGTGCTCTCTCAAAGAAGCTGCACTTGTGGTATTTTTGACCCATCTGGAACAAGGATGAACCATAAATCTCACTTGACAGCTTAATCTCATTTTATTTCCCAGCTCGATTTCCAGGCCAAAGGGGTTTGGCTTAGCTTCAGAGAAGCATCTGAACCCTCAGAAGCTGCTCCAAACCCAAGTCCTAAATCTTTTGATGGTCACCCCTTCAGCAGGACTGGTGTCCCCTTGTCACTGCTGTGGTGGACTAAGACACAACACATTGTCACAGAGATGCTCATCAATAACAACCCTCCATAAAGGTATTTCAAGCCACCACCTGAAGAGGAGGTACCAAGGGTCATAAAAAGGCGTGAACTCACTGTTGCTAAAAGGCCAAGAAGCAAATCCTCTCTTTGAGACTCTGCTGGGGGCGAGCAGATTAATGGACCACCAGCCACCATCAGAGGCACCCATTAAATGCCAGCTGGAAAGGACATGTCCTCGATGGATATCTGCTGGGGTTCCAAGCAAATCACAGAAGGCCTGTGCAGTGAAAGCAAGCAGCAGCAGGAAATTATGATTGCTTATAAATTCCTGAGTCTGTGCTGAAGGGAGATGGAGACCACCGCTGCAGAGCCAGGGCAGGGCTGCCTTTGCATGTGTCTCTGTCCTGGTGGTCTGAAGAACAAAGAAGCAGCCAGGAGGGCGAGCAGACCTTGGGAACAGAGGGAGGCTGCAGCTGTAAAGATGAGCCAAGCTGTCTCTGTCAGCCTGGGAACCAGGGAAAAGAGCTGGGTGGGGAATGCTGGTTTCACTTCTGAGCGCTTTGTGCAGGCGCTGCCTTGGTGTTACGGTTCACGTGGGATTGCAGCAACCCCCTCTCAGCAAGGAACAGGCTCCAAAACTTCCTGCAAAAGCTCGGGCCACGTTCTGCCATAATTTTTGCCAGAGATTTGCCTTTCATCTCTTTGGGATGCAGCAGCAGGAGCAGGGCAGGAAGCTCCCACCACCTCTGGAGAAATTGACCCTTGATCCCAAACAACGTGCAGGTCAGGGAGGGATTCATCCTCCTTGGTTTGCATTTCTCTGCCTTTAGGAGCTGTGCTTCAGCCCACAGTGGTGCTCCTAGAGCCAGCTGGCTGAATTCTGCATATCCAGACTGCACAGACCAGCAGAGCCTGGGCATGGACCAGGCTTCAGCCACGCACAACTTGCCTGACAGAAGGGCCAGCTGGCTCGTCCCAGCCCAGCCAGGCAGCCTCTACATAACCCACATGATGGGCCAGCTAATGCAGCATTGCTGCCACCAGCTCTGTCCCTTCAGGAGCACTGTCCTGGATGGGGCATCCTTCCTGTGTCCAGCCAGACCCCTAAGCAACCCCCCCAATAGCTCTGGAGCTGTTCACCATGATGTTGCCAGTCCTAGACACCCAACAGAGGATTTCAGGCTGAATGAAGATTTTGGTGGTTTTTCACGAGTAAGGAGGAGCTCAACAAACTGTTTTGTGAGTTGTGCAAGAGAGCTGAGCTGCCTTAAGGACACAGCTGATCTTTCATAGAACAGAGAATGTTTTGGGTTGGAAGAGACCCTAAAGCTCATCCAACTCCACCTTCCACTAGATCAGGATGCTCAATGCCCCATCCAGCCTGGCCTTGAACACTGACAGGGATGGGGGAAAACTCCTGTACATTCATCTTCTCCTGTCCCATCAGCATCTGGATGGCTCCTCTGTGCTCCAAGAAGAGAAATCTCAGCTCTCAAGCTTATAAATTAAATGTAAATGTTATCACCATACACCTCCCATAAATCATCCTCTGGGATTTTGTGGCAGGGTTTCCTTATTTCCTCTTCCCGTTCCAGTTAGTACTGGCTTTGTTGGGCACTTGGGCTCCTGTTCAAGGCTTTTCTTTTCTGGGCTGATTTGTGTAACAGTTTGGCTTCCCAGGGCAGCTGCTTTGTAACAGGGGGCTTTGGGAGCTGTGGGGAATGTGATGAGATTCTTATATATTTTTTGCACCAGTGTACCTCCTTTGGGTACACTTTGTACCACATAAACCCAGCTCTCAGATTATGAACCCTACAAAGCAAAGCTCATTGAAGTGCCCAGAAATGAGTAGTGAGCTTTATCCACCAAAGACATTAAACATGCTACGTTTAGTCATTTCACTCGCTGGAAATATCTCATCAGTCTGTAACACAGATCCACTTAAATCAACCCTTGAACTGAAGTTCAGGAGAGCAACATCGAGGAAAACAAAGGGAAGAAATTCCCACTTGTAATATGAGCAGCTGCTACAGGCTTCCAAGATAAATGAGCACTCCATAATACAAGAGGCATGATGGGTCTCTGATGTCAAAATGTTGTCAGGGGACAGCAACCTATGAAAGGATTTTTTTTCTCCTTTTGTTAAAAAAGCCATCAAGTAGCTTTATTAGTATAAAAATTCAAGGTCACCAGAGCGTGAGGTTTTGCCCTTTACCTATTTTGTCTGATTCCTAGAGGCCACGACTGGGGTTTTCATGCAGCAGCAGTGCACAGGTGTGTTTTGTGAGCCGTGGGCAGCAGAGATTTGCATTTCATTTCCATGTCTGGCGGTGCATGGATGTTTTCCTGAATGCAGACTAAACGGGGCAGGAGGTCCCAAGGCTTGTGGCAGGAATCCAAGAGGGCATGGGGGTCTCCATCCCAGCAGAGACCCAGGGCAGTGAGCACAGGGACCACAGGGATGGTGGCAGAAGATATAATTCTCCTTTTCTTTAGGTTTAATATCTCCCTCAGCCTGTGTGCCTCAGCCCTGGGGTGAGCCAAGGGCTTCTCTTGAACCCCTCTTGGGGTTTTGGGAGCTGCAGCTGGGTAATGTGTCCCCAGCCAGGACCTGGCTGAGCCTTGGGAATGTGCCCCCAGACAGGACCTGGCTGAGCCTTGGGAATGTGCCCCCAGACAGGACCTGGCTGAGCCTTGGGAATGTGTCCCCAGCCCGGCTCCCACCGCAGACACCGCCCCTCACCTGCTGCGGGACACAGGAAAACACCGGGATGGGTGACAGGGGAGTGGCACCAGGGCTGGGACTCGCGTGGTGCTTCGAGGATGTGCGTCTGCTCCTCAGCAGGTCACCTCCAGCGATGAGCCCATCAATCTCTTAAAAGAAATAGCAATAATAAATAAAAGCGAACCCATTACGGTTTTGTTTGCCTGCTTTTCTTCCATCAGCAAACACCGTTCCCAGCCATGAAAGGCTCTGCTGCAGCTCTGCCCCTACACCAGGCAGCGAGGGAAGAATTGCTGCTGACCCTGGCTGTGTTGTAATTGCCCTTCAGGGCTGACCCCTTTAATTAGATTAACAGGGGCTGGTTCATTCGCTCTGGGGGCAGAGTTGGACCCCTCCAGGGCCCCCTCTCACTGTGCCAGGGTCTCCTCTGAGCTTTTCCCTGCAATCCCACACCTCCTGCTGCCACAGTGCCCAGGGTCCTCTCCCATGCACCCTCAGCGATGCACAGGACAAAGTGGAGAATGGTGTGGGATCTTCTCCCCCCACATTTGCCATTTCCAGGCTAAAGTAAGCTGAGCAGGTTAAAAGCAGTTCAGAAACAGCGCAGGAAGAGAACAGGGATGGTGAAGAAGGGGAAGGAGGAGGAGAAGCCCTCCCTGCTCTCCCTCTGGCAGAGGAAATAATTTAGTGTTAAGTGTCACCTCAAAGAGTTAAATCAAGCAGAGTACATTGCAAAAAGGCATTTTAGCCATTTCCATAGATAATGGTTAGGTCATGTCAAGATGCTGGCTTTCACGATGCTATCAAGCCATCCATAATTTAATGTTTAAAATGCAACCTTAGCAATACAATTAATACTGTTTTATTAGCCCACAGAGGCTTCATGGAACTACTTAGAGCCATATAACACCAGCCCATCTCACAGCCCCATATAAATTCCTCTGGTAAGATAAACTTTTAGGTCTGCAGTTGCAGGCACTGAAAATCTGCAGAGCCAGCAGAAAGTAAATGGCTTTCCTGTTTGATAGAGTATCACTTTGGAGGAAGGCACCTCTGGCTTCTCTGCAGAGAAAAGAGTTGGTGCCAAGACCTTGGGGAGGAGACAAGTACAGGACATACCTTGGGAACTGTCCTAAATCATCTCTTTCTGCTTCTCACTGTCCCTCTCCCTCTTCCTGGGTATCTCTGTCTCCTTCACAGCCACATGGATGTGCACAGACACACTCTCACGGGTTTTCTCTCTCACCTGGAACAGGACCATTTGTGCATCTTGCACTGTTTTCAAACCAAACTCCTCCTGCCTGCCTGCTGATGGGTTCCTGGCACTGAGGTATCCCAAACCAGGTGTTCTGCACCCCCAGCCTGGCTATCCTGGAGCCCAGCAGGTCCCCACCTCCTATCAGGTGAGGCAGCTTAAGTTTAGACTCCTGCAGCTTGGATATCTCCACCTAAGCCAGCCATTCCTGCTCCCCTGAGAGGCAGTGCAAGGTGGGAAGCATTTACAGTGTATTATCCATTTGCCTCACCTCCTTTGGGATGAGTTGAACCCTGGACACCACCGGCCAAGAGTCTATTGAGGAGCAAGGACAGTAGCCTGAGATGTAAATATTTTCCTAAACACAGCTGGATCTCACCCTCAAAATCCATTGTTGTTATTTGAGATACCTGTGGAGGTCATGCATGCAGGGACATTTGATGTCCCCAACAAGGGCCACCCAGCCAGAGGGCTGGCACAGAGTGCACTGGTCACATGTGGCTTGAAACTTTCTACTTTTGACTTGTGCCACACCACCCTTGTACCTTGTACCTTGTACCTGTGTCTCTTCCCTGCTGTGAGATTGTTCTCTCTGTGCCCACCTGGGACCTGGTGCAAGATCCTGCACAGGGAGGAGCCAGCAGTGCTTGCCTGGTGCAAAAGCCCTCCAGAGACCAGGGCAGATGGAGCTGCTGAGGTCCTGGCCAGCACAGTCCTTTCCATGGTTGGTCTTTGGTCAGTTGTGACCCTAAACTGTCTCTGGGATTGCCCTGGCTTGATGTCTCAGTGTAACTCAGCCCAAGACAGCCCATTAAAGTGCAAAGGCTTGGAGTGGACCTGGTTCTCCTGCTGAACACATGCCCACAGAGCTGCTCACCCATGGACACCAGCACAGAGCCAATTAGGCACATTAGCATGGAGCCAGGCCAGACTAATTGTGCTCTGCTTTCCCTGGGCCCAGAGACCCTCCCTTTGGCCCATGCAAGTTGTGGCCATTTCACTTCCATGGGCAAAAAGAGACCTGATCAAGCCAGGATTTCCCACAGCCAGCACCAGTGGCACCAGCACCGTGCAATCCTCACAGGGGGCTGAGGAGCACCAGGTGCCCTGTGCCCCAAAAGCCATCCCTGGCCCAAGGCTCCTCAAAACCAATGCATAAAGAAGAAAAAAAGGACAAGTGTTGCCAGACTGGTGTGAGCAATATAGAGAGGAGTGGGCTGATCCAGGCACAGAGGTGCTGTGGCAAAGGTGAGGTTTTTGTGGGTCTCAGACCTGTGCCCACTGAAGCCACCCCAATTCTTGTGCTCATCCACTGCAGGGTGTATCTCAGGGACTGCTTGTCTACTCCATCAGCAGAATAAAAAGCTACTCCTGGCACTGTCATCTCCTTGTGTTTAATATTTTCCATATTTTTCTCCCTTAAAACCTTGTTTTCTCTAAATGGGTTCATCTCTGCTTTTATGATGGAAATCATTTTTTGAGTTTGTCTGGTTGTGGAGTCAGAGTCTGGGAACTTAAAAAAGGTCCAAATTCATAGGGTAAATAAGAATTCTTCCTTTCTCCACCATATCTGCATCAACTTTTTATTAAATGTCAGGTTTCTACAGTGACCTCAGGGTTTGGGGGGACACAGTTCTCATCTCCTTTGTCTTCCACACATCCTGACATCCAAAGATACAGGAATAAAGAGAAGAATTCACTCAAATATGTTTTGCAATTAAAGTAGAGGCACCTATTAAAAAGTAAAGGAGCACCCTGCCCCCAAATTTCCTCAGGTTAGGGCCAGGCTTTCTGATTATTCCAGCCTACACTTCCTATGCATTTTAATTATTTTACCCACACTAATGCAAACACACAGAGTGAAGATAAACCAGGCATCCCAAATCAGTTTAATGAATGTCCTCATCTGAGAGGATTCTCTTTCATAATGACTGAGAGGGATGAGAAATATAACTCTGTAGCCTAGCTCCCCAAGAAGCAGCGGGGCCCCAAAGATATGAAGGAAAAAAAAAAAAGGCAAAAACCTAAGCAATTCATCAGAAGCAGCAGGAGAGAAAAGCTAATTAGAGCTGGAGATGTAAAGAATGAAAAGCTGAGCATGGAGGGCACTTTAGGGAGAAAAAGGAGAGGAGCTCGAAGAGCCACAAGCCTAAATCTGTTGTGTGAGCTGTAGGATTCACTAAACACCTGCACGAGAAGGAGAGAGCTTGTGCTTCCCACATGCTGGCAGAAAATAATGGCTTTGGGGGAAACACACCTTTCACATTTACAGGTTTTGTTCCTGGAAGAAACCTTCTGTTCCTGCCCTTGCTTCATCTTCCCTTTCTTTTTTCCTGCCTCCAAGCAGGCGCTGTTCCTGCCTGCCCTCATTTGCAGGGATGCTGGTGTGAGTATTTTCCCTCCATCTCCTCCTCTTCCCCTCTGGCTCTGCCCCCTCTCAGCACCAGCAACATCTTCCTCAGTGCTGCAGAGAGGTGAGTTGGGTCAGGCTGCTCCTGGCAGGATGCTGGGCATCCCCTGCACCCTCCAAGGACAGGGAGAGCCACCACGACCTGCTGTGCTGGCTGCAGGATCCGCCCATCACCCAGGGCAATGGGGAGAATACGCCCCTGTGCTCGCTGCAGGGTTGATCCTTGCTCGATGTTGAAATCAGGGCATGGAAAGGACAAAGGAAAACATAAACCAGCCCATGTTAACCCAGCAGTCACAGTGCTGCCCCTGCAAGGAGCAGCAAAGCTCCAGCGCCCTTTGAGCTGCTGTACAAACAACCAAGCAGGTCCTGCCCCGGGGCACTCCCAGCCTGAAAAGCAGAAGGAGGGAGGGTGATAATCCTTTTCGCCTTGTTTCTCCAAACACAGGCTTTAGGCAGTTCTGTAGCACAGAAATCTGAGGGCTCATGTAGAGGGGATCAGCATGCCCTCCTCTGCCCATGGATGTGGGTTATTGGGCTGGTTACAATCACTCTGTGCTGTAGTTTAGCAGATTATTATTTTTACATGTCTGCTCTAAGCCTGTGGAGCCTTTGAACACCAGAGCAGTAAATAATGGAGAGCAGTGGACAGTTCAAGCATATTTCCAGGTTTTTATGCTGTTAATGCAGTTATAGGTTCAGACTTCATGGGTAAAGCTGCCTGGATGTGGCTGGTGTCAATAGGTCTCACTCCTCACCAGGCAGCAGAACACCCTCCTTTGGGGCAGGGGCAGACTCACAAGGGTGAACCTGCTGTTCAAAACAAACCCATCACTCCTTCTTCCTCACCTATCAGGGGGCACCAATGTTGCCCCAGAGGCATGTGCTTCAATATCAAAACAATTCCCAAAGATCAAGAGTGAGGACTGGATTTCCATGACCAGCCAGGACCTCCAGCTCCTGGGTATTCCTATGCTCTTGTCATGTACTTGGCTCTCTGCAACATCAGATCAATGGGATAGGAGCAAGACAGCTGAGCTGGGTGCCTGTCTTCTTCCTTGTCCCTCTTTAACCTGCAGAGGTGTCAGGTGAAATCTCCTCTTAGAGAAAGTTGTCCTGAAATGCTCCTACATGCGGTGAAAGAGGAACATGCACTTGGTGTAAAGCAGGAGCCCAGCTTTGCAGGGACAGGGCTAGGATATTAGAAGGGCTTAGAGACAGGACTCCTGCAGCATAAATCCTCTCTATATTTTCCATATCAGCAGAGTGTTCCAGATTCAGGTGTTGGCTGCACAAATCCTGGGCTAGTAGAGAGCAATGGATTACTAGCAAACAAGGGAAAAGCAAGCAGAAACCTTTGGCAGTGGCCAGCTGGTCATTTAGCATGAACCAGTTTATATTTATCAATATAAATCAGTGTACAGGTTATTTCTTGCCATAGAGGAAATATAGTTTTTGTAGGATATATTTAAGGGAGGCCAGACTTTGCCTCTCCCACTGCTGTGAGACTACTTACACTTCTAGTGCCAATTGCCTGTGTCCCACTGTTTAGTAAGAGGAGGATTTCAGGCAGAGAGTTTGATTCTCTTGTGTTTAAACTCAGATAAAATCAATTGCATGGGAAATATCCATGGGAGAGAAAAGTGTTCCCCAGCGCAGGCTTTAAATCCTGTGTTGGTTTCTTTGCCTCACTTTGCTCTGAACCCACAGCTGTGGATTTTCAGATTTTTCACTGTGAATCCACATCAAAGTGGTGTCCAGTCCTTCCTAGGAGGGGCATTCATTTCTCAGTGTCCGATCTCTTTTAACACATGTTTTAACATTAATAGAAGCACATTAAGTGGCATTAGGAAGTGGAGCAGGGGAACTGCCCTACCAGATCGTATAACTAATTGCTTTGCTGCTGGTTCTGTGCTTCCTATTCCTGTGACATCCCTTTGAAGTCAGAGTGGGATGCTCTGACATATCTGGTACATCAGGGAGCACTGAAAGGTTACTGCTTCCAAACTAAATAAGAACAGAGGAATGGTTAATTCCCTTTGTCTGGCATCCATCACACAGCAAGGTCAGTGTCACACGTTGGGGAGGACGCTAAACTGGACACATGTTGTGAATTGGTAGCTACAGGATGCTGTACATCCTCTCAAAACCCCTGGAGTAGAAGGGGTGATGGGGAAAAAAAAAAAAAGGGGGGGGGAAGCATTAGTGGATTTGCTGTCACTCTAGGGACATGGTTGAGAATGCTTGATGGGACAAGTACATATGGACCTGCAGGTGCAGATTGGCCGTGCTTTGCATAGGATCCTGCCGAGTGCTTGCTGGATAGTTTGTTTGATGCAAGTAGATTTTTCACTTTGCACCAGCCATCTGTCTCCACGGCTGTACTGAAGCATCCCACAGACACTGTGCTACGGAGCTGCAGCACAGCCCTGTCACAGCCCTGCTGCTGAAAAACCTCTCGTAACATCGCCTTTGATAGATTTTCACTTCCCTCTCCACCTCGTGCACGGGAACACAGTGCAAACAGACCAAAAAATGCTTTACACAGGAACAGGAGCTGAAACAAAGTATTGGGCTAATTTGTCTTGGGTTGAGGCAGGTTTTGCAATCCGTAGGATACATCCTAATGTCATGAAAAAGCAGCTATCAGGACAAATTGAAATTTTTTTCAGCTATACCCACTCTCTATTCCAGGGTAGGCACTCCCTACACACCTAAAACTCATGTCCCCAAGCAGATTATCACATAGACTGTCTATTTAAAATGCCACCCCTGAGCAGAACAACTTTTGGAGGAATTCCAAAAGGTTCAGGCACTTGGTTCAAGTCTGAGCGGGTGTTGTGTGGTCTGGCTGTGCACTTGCAGTTAGGCAGGGCTCTTACACGTCCTGGTTTTAGCTGGCTTGGAAATGCCCCAGAAATGACAGGGACACTCAACTCTGCTAACTGAAGCCCACAGCTCCCCACCATCACACAGATCCAGCCACAGGGAAGCACAGGATGGGAGCCAGATGAAGTAAATGCAGCCCCAAAAGGCCCTAATAGCTGATTAGAAAGAGGCGTGGCCCATTCCTCACCACCTAGTCATTAAATTAGGATCAGTTGTCCTGCCAGGAGCAGAGGCCCATTCAGCTGCCAGCTATTGGTAGGGATGCAGGACTTGGCACTGATGCAGCCTCTGGCCTCCTGCGTGTAAGAGATCAAACATGACTGCTGCAACTGTCCTTTTGGATCCGCTTTCCTGCTGTGCAGCTGGCACTGAATTGTTTGGGAATGAGCCTCAGTCAGATTTTTGTGACAGTTGTTCTTTTTTTTTTTTTCTTCTTTTCTCTAGAAAAGGTTCTCGCTGTGTGTTTATCCTCCTGGCTCATACTGGGAGCAGCTGGGGTGACACGGGGAAGGGTGGTGGAGTTCCTCTCAAAGCACAAAACCTCTTTTCCAGGATCCTTAAGGTCTCTGTGGTTGAAAACAAAACTCTCAAGTTCAAAGGGAGTGCTTCCCACGTAACAGCAGGTTCTCAATAGAAATTAGTAATTTCCCTCCCCAGTTAAAAAAAAAAAAAA
>VWYP01013494.1:211039-232742 GCA_013400435.1 Pycnonotus jocosus
TGGGATCCCACCTCTGCAGCTTGGTGGGAATGTCTCACAGTTTCTTATCCTGGCTGGTGGAGGAGCAGAGTTCCAGTGAGGGGAAAAGAGCCTGAAACCCAGCCATGTGCTCTGGGAACGCACAAGACACAGAGAGGAAGATAAGCACAAAGCCAGCGGGCAGCAGAAAATGAAACCATCTGGCTGCACAGCATAGCTGGAGTGGGGCCAGCCCAGCCACCCAGGCATGGCAGACACTCCCCATTCCCATTCCCATGGCAAGGTGAGGGCTGTGCCAGGCTGGGGTCTGTTAGGTCAATCCCTAAAGGGCACCAAAGCACATCAGTGCCAGCATTGGGGTCCCTGTCACCACACAGGGATGTTGCTGACATGGAGCCCATGCCCAATGTCACACAGCAGTTTTGCAGAGCAGCTGTATGAGCTTCAGGAAGTATAAAGTGATACTTGCTCCAGGACAGCAATTCCAGGTGTCCAGGGTGTCTCAGAGCAAAGCTTTAGCTGGGATCCTCTCGTGGCTGCAGTGAGGAGAAAGGATGGGGTAAGCCATGGAGTTCAAATGTCTTTGGTTTAAATGTGCAGAGCTCCACTGAATTCAATTAGTTTTGGATTATGTCTATCCCTGGAAGAGTCCGTGTCTGTGACACAACTGAACCCTTCCCAAAATGAAGCTTTAATGGTTCAGCTCAGTGGAAATATTGGATTCACCTTTAGTGACAGGTGAGGCAAGATTTGTGCATTGGGTTTCAGAATGCACACACACACAGACATACACTCATACACAATATTTATGTTAGGATTCACCAGCCTCCTTTTGGAATTGGGATCAAAATACTTCAGTTTCATTGAAATTACTCTAAATTTGTATATGCAGTTTAATAGAGTTTGATATCCTTTCTGTGGGATTTGAAGCACCTTGTGAGCTTTGGGAGATTCATGTCCTGAATATGGCATTCAGTAACTTGGTTTGAAAATCCTACAGTAAGGTTGCTAATCCCAAATAGGTCTGGTATGTCTTTCCCAAACCATATAGAAGGAATCATTGATAGAGTCCCCAGTGAATCACATGCAACTTGAATTTTTTAATACTCCTGTCGATGTGCACATCGATCCCTTCCCTTCCAGCCAGCGGAGCTGCTATTGCCTTGCACACCACCACGTTTCTCAGGCTGCCTCTCACACCACAGAAATACTGTTTCTCATTTCCCACTAGACACTTTGGAGTCCAAAACCTCTCTGGCAGGCTGATCCTGCCGAGGGCTGCAGGGGGGGCTGGGGCACCCTGGCATCCTGCAGGAGAGGATGAGGAGATGCCGTGTGAGAGCCGAGTGCCGGCGCAGGGGAGATGCGCTGACCTGATTCACCACCCTGATTTGCATGTGCCGCGTTAAGGGAAAACGCTGTATCCTATTAAATTAACAAACTAGCACATTCCATCAGCTGGTTCTCATGCCCTCCAGGCATCCTCTGGAGGTTTCCTCGACATGCCAATGAAACATTCAAACTACAAGACAGCCCAGTCACTTCCCATCCATTTTTTATGGTACCATGGAAACAAAGAGCGCCTGGCAATTCCGTCTTTAGGCTTTCAATAAATCACTCCACAACTGTAAGAGGTACGTGCCTTCAATGCCCCTGTGTTTCACTTGGCTCCCTTGGGCTAAGCAGCCTTCTGCCCCTTTTGCCATTTATTCTCTACCCCCTGTCACCCTGTGGCCTCTGCTCCCCAAATAGCCCAAAGGGGTTGGGAGCAGACTGGCTCCTTTCAGGCTTTGTGTTTGCAGACATTGGAAGGAGTCCTGTACATGTGCTGGGATGATGTGAAGCCAGAGCCTTAGAGGCAAAGACAGTTTTGCAACAGCTTTTCCAGCCAGAGAGGAGACTGAGGGCCATGGGACAGACTCAGAGACTCCACTGCTCCAAGAGTCACCTTTTGTCCTGCCACTGGGAATGTTCCCCCAGCCATTTCTGGGCTTTGATGTGTCCATCAGAGCAGATTTTCCCTTTTCAAATCTTACAGCCACTTTCACTCTCAGTCAACGTCTGCCTGCGTGCCTGTGTGCAACCTTTTCTCTGCTCTTCAAATATCGCCCTCCTGCAGAGGTCAGGGATGTGTGGAGTCCCCTGAGGTTGTATTTGTTGTAGGTACTGGTGTGTGAGCAGTCACGGCATCTGTCCTGGAGGAGAATGAGCTCCTCAGCTTTCCACACACCACAGCAGGGAGCAGTTGAACAATTCCTCTCAAGTCCCAGGAGTCAGCGTTTGTGTGTCTGGCCCAGCTAAAGTCTGATCTAATTTCCTTCCCCAATTAAAAAATAAAAGGCCAAAACCAGAAAAGGCACCAGGAGATCCCACCTCTACAGCTTGGTGGGAATGTCTCACCAAGACATTTTTTGTGAGACCGTTCTTCTTCTCAGGGATTCATTACCTGGGTTGTCCCTGAGATACTCACAAGAGAAGTTTCCAATGGAAGACTCAGAAGAAGAGAGAAGAAAAAGGAAATCCAGAGCTATGCTTCTTCTGTCCCCCCTGTCATTGCAGGAGAGCTGAAACCTACAGCTCCTGGCACCCAGTGGGGAGGAAACCCCCTCAAGCCATATTTGAGATCACTGCCTGATTGACAAGTCAGTTGTGTGGCTGGGTCCAAATTGCAACTGCAGCATCTGAAAGTCAGAGTTGGCCCAGGTTTTTCCAAGGGAGAAAGGTGGAAGTGGTTTCATCAATATGTGCTGCAGCTCAGCAAAATCTGCCCTTGACTTTAGAACTGGTCTTTGCTGTAGATGTGTGTGTGTGCCCATTTATGTTGGGTTTATCCTGGTTGATACTTAATTCCCCAATTTTTAGTGGTGTTAAGAGTGAGGGCCCCAGCTTGAGCCATCAGTAAGGGATGATTGGGACCTTCCATTGGAAGCCAAGTCTGTCAGACAGCATTGCTAAAGTGTTTGTCTGCATGCAGAGGTGCTCAGCTCGACTGCCTGGCTTCTGCCCAGTGCTGATCAGCTCCCACCTGATGGAAATTGCTGAGAATCTGGAGCAGTAGAAGTCAAAAGCAGAAAAAAACCCCTCAAAACCAAAAACCCAACTCAACCCAAACCTCTCTTTGATTTCAGACGGCTTTAGATCAGGGTCTGCATTGATTTTTCACTCCAGAATCTCCTGAGGGTGAAAGTGCATCCCAAAAAAACAAAACAGGCAAGGGTATTGTGCCAGGCTGTCCTGGCTCTGCTTGCATTAGCAGCAGCAATGTTGCT
This sequence comes from Pycnonotus jocosus, assembly GCA_013400435.1. NCBI lineage: Eukaryota > Metazoa > Chordata > Aves > Passeriformes > Pycnonotidae > Pycnonotus > Pycnonotus jocosus. The sequence continues at coordinate 214,288 of VWYP01013494.1, forward strand.
AGAGAACAAGGGGTCAAAATGAACATTAAATTAAGAAGCTGCTGAAGCAGTGAACAGGGAACCATTTGGGGCAGCTCTGGCTGTGGTGATCCCACTGAAAACATCTCTAAGCTGTGGGTCTCACATTCCCATCCTGCAATCCCACCAGCTCCAATGGATGAATCCTATGGCACCAAGGCTGGCATCTTGGGTGGCTCCGCATTAACCCTTTTGCTCCTGAAAGCCACCTTCCCAATTCTGTCCTGATGGCTTAAATTAACATCCTATTAAGTTGCTTTCATCTATAAATTGTTGGAATCTCCCTGGGCTCCCCTGGCAAGGTAGGATTTGTGCCTCTGCCAGACAAGCCTGGCACATGCAACAGCCGTGAGCTGCTCGTGGGCACTGGCTTCATTAAATATTAACGGCCTCAAAACTCCTCTTCAACAGCCAATAATAAAAGAGACCATTTCAGTTTATTCTGACTCAAGTGAAGAGGTTTACATTCATTGAAAAGCATTTAGTGGTGTTTCTTAAATGCTTAAATCCTGTCTTCCAGCCAGAAGCTGCACCACTCGTAAAGTTAAAACACAGCTGGTGTGGTGGGGCTGGTCCCAACTCTCCCTCAGCATGGCCAGCCCTGACCAGGTTCCTTCTCCAAGCAGTGGACACAGGACTTGGGGACAGCCTGTCCCATCACAGCCAGGTCACTCTGCTCCCACACATGGTAACTGGCAAGTCTGTAGCTATTTTTCTCCTCACCTTGAACAAAATGGGCTTTTCCAATGAAAAATGTCCACATGCAGCCAAAAAATAGGGGTTTTTTCATTAATTTGGAGAACGGCTTGCAACAGTGAGTTGGGTTGCTTGAAATTTCAGTTTGCTGTGGTTGGAGAAGGTAAACTTTCCTTTCATGATACATGAGGGAAAAAAACTCCAAAAAGCAGTTGTTAAGCATCTCTGGATTGGAGACCCCAAAGAGTTTGGGAAAGGGATTGTGAAGCAGCAAAGCCAGGCTCCATCACACCACGAATCCACCCTGAGTGTTGCTCACCAGCCCCGTCCTCTCACCCTGTGATGGCAGCTTATCTGCTGCCAGAAATGTCTGTTTGCTTTGGCACACGTTTACCTGCACATGAGATAAATGTTCTCCTAATTCTGAGTTCTGGGGAGGAATGGACCATTCCAGGGCATGAATCTGCCTGCTGCATCCCCACAGCCCCCTCTGAGCTTCCCTGCAGCCCGAGCCAAGAGCAGGATGTGACCCCGTGCACTCGCTGGCCGCCCTTTGCTACCGGAGGGGGTTATTTCAAGGCTCCCCTTCCACCGGCTTCAGATTCCTCTTCCCCTTTTGTACTTTCAAAAGAAAACATCTGTGAAGGGCTCGTCACAACAAACCCCTGCCAGTGTCTGATCTCTTACGATAACACGCTCTAATGAGGTTATAGCTCTCCTGTCTCGCAAGTGTTTCGGAGCTGCTCGGGCTGAATGAGACGGGAGGTAATTAGAGTGACATGCTTTCGTGCTCAGAGAGAATAAAGTAACACAAATTTCCTGAATGGGCAAGAGCAGTTTGGCCTCAGCCGAGGGAAATAACCAGGCAGTGATCTAATTCACTTTACTGTTAATAGATTGTTATCTGCGGAGCCCTAGTGCAAACATGATAAGCTGTAAAGAAACACAGATGAAAGCCAGAGCTCCAAGGGTTGCAGAGATGCACATTCAGCCCAACGCTGGTCTCGCTGGCCTCAGCCCAGCTCCACTTTCTGCTCATCCCTGGAGCTGGCTGGGGTGATAACACTCGAGCAGGGCTGTGCAATCAAATCTCTTCACGAACTGCAGGATCATTTGGCTCCAGCATCAGTTTGGGAATTCCATGGTGTGCCTTGTGGAGTCTAAGGCACAGTGGGAAGACGTGGAGGCAGAAACTCTCCATGGGTTCAGGCTTTGACTCTGGTTGCTGTGCCCCATGTGGAGGGGTGTGTGATGCTGTGGTCCCCCAGTGAGGTCCCCCAGCTGACTGAGCACGTCTGCCCTGGTGCAGCTGCAGTCACAGCCTCCCTTCAACATCGTGACTGCAGCCTCCCCTGACACAGCTTCCCCTCAATATCGTGACTGCAGGCAGAGAGCCCCCCATCCTGGCTACATCTTCCACACCCCTCCCTGTCATGGCCCTGAGATACACAGGGGGCTGCTCCCATGTGCTAGGAGGACAACGCTCCTACAGTTTGTACCAGGGATGAGTTGCAGTTAGAGAACCAGGGTGAAAGTGGGTCTGTGAGTATCCTCTACCTCCACAAACAAGAAACCAGTCCTGATGTGCCCCAATATGGCCAAAGTACTTTGTCTGGATTCCATAAGCATGCCAAACCATTGCCAATCACATCCATGATGCCATTCCCTCTCTTCTCCCTGGGTTTATCACCCTTGTGTCCAGCCAAGCCAGCTGCCAGCACAGACACATCATGTCCTGCTCACACATCAACTCTGATTGTAGCTCTTCCTTGTCATGCTATGAAACTTCCTAACCTTCCAGCTGTGGGAAGCTCAGGACATCCATGGGGACCTGGAAGTTTGTTTCCAGTACTCACAGTGAGGATGAATTTCTGCACAACCAAGATGATGCAGGAAGGGGATCCATTGGGGTCTGCCCAAGTGTGCAGTGGTGCAGAATGTAGTGGATAAGCTCAGCAGGAGCAGGATCCTTCCTCATGGTTGTGGGGTGAAGCACCAGCCTTTCACAGCCTTTCTTCCCATAACCTCCATACTACCCTGGCCTTACATGTAATACACCATGTCTTTTATTCATTTTTTCTTTCCTCAGGCAAGAATGCTGTCAGCTTCCCAGGCAGGTTTGAATGTGTCAAAAAATGTAATCTCTTCAGCCAGATTTAACCTACTTTTGGAAGTGAGTGTATTCTGATTGCTGCTTCCCTGACAGCTTCATTAGAGCTGAGAGAACCCCAGCCCTGCCTGTCCCATCTCTCCTCAGCCAGCATCCAGCTATTAGGAAAAACAACAGCACAGCTCCTTATGGTCACTCTCCTCAGCATTTCCAGGAGTTGTTGGGTCCCTCCAGACCTCTTTTCCCTACTTGTGCCATGGAGAACCAAAGGTGTTTTTTTTTCCAATTCTACCCAGTTTGATGGCAAAGCCATGATGGGACTGGGAAGAACCCTGCTGCAGTTTCACATCTCCCTGGCATCCCACTGGAGCCCCTAAACCTGCTGCACAGCAAGCAAGAGTATGTGCTAACCCTCCACACACTGCTCTGCCACTCCTCCCGTGCAGCAACGGGGAGCCAAGGCTACAGACATGATAACCAGTGTGGGGCTGCCCAAATGTCACCAAACTTGGTCAGCTGAGGCATATCCCCAACAGGTCCAGTGGTCAGCCAGGCCATTAGAAGCACAGTCCTGGCCAAGCTCTGGCCATTGAACTCTTGCCACAAGCCCAGGTTCAGGCTGATGTCTGATCCAGGGACACGTCCTTGACGGGTGGTTTGGATGCAGCTACCCTGTCCTGAAGAGGAGGAGAGTTATGTAAGCTCTGCCAGCTGCTGTCTGTGCCCATGAGCAAGCTACTTTATTATTTTATTTTATTATTTTATTTTATTTTTTTATTATTATTTTATTTTATTTTTATTGTAATTTTTTTAAACAAATATTTATTTATTTTACCTAACTCATTTTATTTCACTGCACAGACTTAACCCTGGGGGCTCTTCAACTCATCCTCAGAATCCTGCTTTTGCTGCAATGTTATGCCAAGTGCATGGGGAGCAGCCTGACTTCCACTGCGGGTGCCAAGAGGGAGTGGAGGAGGCACAAACCAGCTCTCACTCAGCTGGAGAGTTTACTGAAGGCTGCAATCTTCCAATTGCTTGAAGAGCTGTCATTAGACAGTTTAAGATGGCAGATTGCTAAATTGCTTTAAGGCTGGAGCCAAGCAGCACTGAATGGGGCCTTCTTTGCTGTGAGGATGTGTGTGCACTGCAGTCCTTCGGTGGGAGAGAAGAGGAAAATCACCGTGTCCCAAACATCCTGCAGGGCTGGTAAGGGGCACAATTCACTGTGGAGATAAGGGGAATGAGATACAAGGATGGGAAGGAGAGAATGCAAGAACAGAGTCCCCAAATCTCTCTGTTACCCAGTGTCTGCCCCATGGTCTTTTGCATGTTTTTTTCTGTCACTCACTGCCAACACTTTCCTCCTGTGGCAGAAGGAGATGCTATTTTCTGTATCTTTTCCAGACCTAGTGAGACTGACCTGGAGAAAACATCTCTGTGACCTCATCAGGGGTCAAGCAAGGAGCTGGAGCAAGGGAGAGAGGCTGGGAGGGAGAAGAAAAGACTTCTTTGCACATTATCTGCTTCAGGAGAGTTTCAGGATCCACCAAGAAACTGCCTGTTATGAACCAAAGGAGTTTGTTACTGGCAGAGATCAGATCATCAGCTTCTCCTTAGAGCAGCCAACATGGACAACTCTAGCCCCTGTCCTGAAAAACTCAGTGGTGCACTTTCTCCCCCTGGGGCTGCAGCTTTCTCAAGAGAGAGGGAAAACAGCAGCGAGCTCAACAAAAACCTGCTGACAGGACTAATAAAGCAAAGGGGATAGCAGCAGGCTTTGGTACAGCCTCTTCTCCACTGCAGGAATACAAACCTGGATACTTTCTCCATTGAATGCATCCCTTCTTCCACTGCACTCACCTACTACCTGTCCCTAGATCCTCAACTCCACTTGGACTCTCTGTTTCCAGGCCTTGAAGAAGTGTTGGCTGGTCCCATCTCCAGTCCCAACATCTTGGAGAAGAGATAGCAGATCTGCTTAGCAGTGAGGTCTAAAGGTTACTTTTCACTGGGATTATCTACTGTGGTTCTCACTGCTGGCACCAGCTCCACTGAGCAGCCCCCACAGGACTGGGTTTTTCAGGGAAATGCTGCTCTTTTTGGGTGTTGAGGCCTCTCCTGATGGGTGTAAAGGGTGCAACTTGTCTGTGCTCACTGGGGTCACTGTCTGCTGGGAGCCCCCCAGTGCTGATGGAACTGGTCTTACCTTTTCCAAAAGCCCTTGTCAGCTTGTCATCCAAAAGCTTTGTGCCAACACAGCACTTGGTAACCCCAGCCAGTGATGAAACGTCTGAAATCTCTCCTCAAGGCACCTAATTTTTGTAGAATTGGACAATTTGCCCTTGGGCTTGCACATGCACTTCCAACCTGTTTGATGCTTTAGGGAGAGACCTTTTGATCCACTGGTTCCGAAAGGGAAAAACCACTCAGTGAAGGTGCATCTGGGTTTATTTTGTCTCCCTCCAGGAATTTCCCCTTCTCCCCTAAGTTTCTCCATTTCCTCCAGGTCTCCAGATTCCCAGGTGCCTGCCAAGCACACATTCCCGGGCCCTCTGTGCACGCTTCCACCCCTGCAAAATTAAGACACGTGATCTCTATAAATCCCCATCAAAGGCCTTTATTCTTGTGCTATTCTCCTTGCTGTTGTTCACTCTGAACGTGCATGTGACAGCCAGATAAAAGGCATCATTCTCGAACGAGCTAATTCAAGTTAACCACTGCAGGGAGAAGGACCCAGCAAAGCCAAAGCACTCTGGCATTTTGATGTGCAACAGGGGTTTGAGCCTCCAGCTCATTTTTAGTTTCTGAAACCCCAACTGTTAGCCAGACCCTCCCTGAGCATTTGGCAGGAAGCAGAAATTGAGGAAACCTGGCTTCCTTTGCATCTGTGTCCCAGGATTTTGGTGCAGGGGAGGGAGGTCAGCTTGAAAGATGGGTACTTGAAAAGGTGAGCTTTGTTCCCACTTTGAGGCGTGTATTAGGAATTTAACTCTCACGGGTCCCTTGGTTTTCCCTTCCTTTTCCTCAGAAAATTTAGGATACCCTGGTACACACTTCATCCTGTCAAATTTGGTTGAAATCAGCAAGTATGTATATTGATTGATATATAGCAGAGGACAATAAAAATAGATTTTTTTAAACAATTTTGTAAACTAGGGTTTTTTTCATGAAACAATTAGATGAAATTATGAGTTGAAAAGCCATGTCAAAATGGTCTGACACTTTTCCTCTGTTCTCCTTTGAGCTTGGCTGCTTCTGGGATATACACTATATAGTGAATATCCAGGGCCTTGAACAAGAAGATGCTCTTAGTGTCAAAAAAAAAAAAAAAAAAAAGTAATGGAAACATATAACAGCTTTTGTTCTATTCTAAACTTTAAAACACAGTTGCTGGTACTGACTGCACTGTCTGACTCTTGTTGGATTCTTCACTGTGAAAGTCTGGAGTAACCACAGGAATCCCCAGAGGCAGGGACTGAGAGGATGCCCAGCCTCTCTGTGCAGAGCCCTGACTTAACTCCCTTTGAAGTCCACCTGAAATGGTGTGCAGGATCCTAAGTCCTGCTGGAAGATGATATTTATGACTTGAATCATATCAATGCTTTTGAAAATTATTTCCCATGAGGGATAGAGGTGCTGTGAAAAGCCAAGTGATACAAACTCCAGGCTTAGGAGACAAAACACAGTGTACTCGCTGTAGCCACCACCAGATGATGGATGGCACAGCAAACTGAGCAGGAAGAGTGTCACATTAGCAGCAGTTTCAAGAAACACTTGACATCACCCCAAGAAACACTTGTCCCCACCTTGCAGCCTGCACGGGGCAGGTGGCACTGGAGCCCCCAAGCTCACCTTTCATTCCCCTCACATGGAGAACGTGAGGACACTGGGAGTGACAACAGCCATGTGATTGAAATTGAGCAGGCTCTTTAGATGTTGTCCTGGTGGTAGGACCCCAGGGATCTCATTTTGTACTCCAGCTTGGTGCCCAGAGCTCCGAGTGCTGGAGATGAGAACTCCTTCTGAATAAAAATGCTGCTCCGGTTCTTCTCCGTAGTTTCTCACCGGGCTTGACATTCTCATCTACTCGCAGCCCCTGGCAAACTTCTCTCGTGGTGGCTCTTCATCTCCCAGCTCCACACAGGGAAATTAAAAATCCCTATCATATTTTTCTTTAATCTATTCCAAGCTGCAGCTGCACTGGGGGCTGTCGCCTGGCAAAGTCTACACGGATGAGGGCTGCTCAGCTCACCTCCACTGGTGAAACTCCCTCTCCAGCTGAACTCCTTGAAGCACACAAATAAAGAGGGAACAGAGGGAAAAAAAGACAAAGGAGCAAAGAACAAAAGTCTCAGCAGAGAAATGCTCTGCTTGCCATTGCTAAAGGGCAGAACAGGGGGGAAAGCTTGGATGTTTGCAAAAGGCAAACGCATCCATCCCATGGAATGCTGAGGATTTGGAAGCAAGGTGAAAAGGATCCAGGGTAAGTTTGTGTCTTGGGACACATTGGCTGCTGCCACTCTCTTGCCACAGTCACATGGCGTCTCAGCTCCCTGCCTGCTTCCCATATGGCTGCCAAGCACCCAAAATGAAAATATTTTTAAAGCCCAAGCCTCAATCAAGTCCACGTTTGTGCCCTAAGAAGGTTTTCCCTGAGAGGTCTGCAGTAGCATATCTGATGTGGTTTAATCATATAAAAAAGGATTTCCATGTGGTTTTCCTTGGATGGTGCCTGTGTCACAGTTTCCCATGGAATAAGTCAATTTAATGGTTTTGTGCAATTCAGACAATCACAAATCCACCAAAAAGGAACATATCTGACACATAGAAGGTTTTTCTTGCAAAGATTCTTTTTCCAAAAGATTCTATCAAGAAGCACCTTATTACTATACACTGCTCAACATTTTCCCAACCCAAACTGTTGTTCACACATCCTGAGTGAAAATCAGTGCACAGTTTGCAAGCTTGGCAGAGGCTGAAACCCCCAGCACAGGCTAATCCATGAATATAGACTGAATGATAAGTTACTTCAGGGAAGAGTGGCTATATTTGCTCCCCCTCTATTATTGCCAGCCAGCTCTAGGTTCAGAGATGCTTCTGCCCTGCCTGATAAATTGAAGGACTTCACGGACATATTAACACAGCCAGACCGTAGTCAGTGAGCAGACAATTGATTATATGTCAGAAAGTCACACACTGGGCAATTTTGCTCCTAGGCTTTGCCTCCATTTCTCAAAATATACATTACAAAGTGCAGGAATCAAAAGTGAGAGATAGCAGTGTGCATGTTAGGAAGCTGCTTGAAACAGGTTTTGTCTGTCTCCCTGGTTTTGTGCAGCACTGTGTGTCTTGTTTGGGTTCTGGAAGGAGCAGAGTGGCTCAGTCGATGTCTTGCAATTAAGAGATTTTTTCTTCATGAAACATAGGATCCTGTCAAAGCATAACTTTTGACTCAAAACCAAGGCTTTCAATGATTTTCTCCTATTTTTCACCAAGTCTAAGCAAACAGCTTGTTCTTTTTTTTTTCCCCCACTTCCCTTTCAAATCATCATTTGTAATATGTTGAGGGTTTAGCCGAAAATGTTATCATTTATGTCAAAAATGTTGAAATCTTTCCCCAAGACCCTGTCACCATATGTCAGGCTTCATTATTCAGAGAAAACACTCAGGTAAAGCTTGTTCCCAAGTCACATTCTTCACTCTGTGTCACCATGAAGCCAATGTTGCAACTTTTGGGAGGGCAGGAATTGCATTCCCAAGGAAGCAAAAAATTTGAGTGTTGAATATCAAGGCCTTTCTTGTGAAAGCTGCCTGAAATGAATCATTGCTATCTGCATTTCAGTGAGGGCTGGAGGTCATGGGGGGTTTTGGTGTCTCGTTGTGCTGCACATGAACAAACACACAAGAGGCAACACCAGCAGCAGAGAGCTCACGGGCTCCTCTGACAAGACAAAGCACTGAGGGGAAAGGGAAGCAGGGAGAGGTGGAGTGACCCAGCCTAAACCACACCACGAGCCAGGTCAGAGACAGGAGGAAAATTGGTACATCCAGATTCCCAGTCTGGAGAAGGCAGGATCTCTCTGATGGCTGCACCAAGGGAGGAGTGAAAAAGGGAGCATGTTCTGCTCAGGTGAACACCTTGTCTCCTGAGACTTGGAGGACCAACCTGGCCTCCAACAGAGTTCCACTCCCCCCCTCCCTGCCCTGAGGGGTCTTTTGGATAGCCCTGATGGCTCATTCTCCAGCATCCTTTCTGCATCTCTGTCCTCCTGCTTTTCTCTTGCAGCTGCCTTTGCCAGGAACCTTCCACAGCCCTGGGCCCTGCACAAGGTAGAGCAGAACCTCTCTGAAGGCTGGAGCAGATTTGCCAGCAGGGCACAGCAGATCATGGCAGATCTTCCCCATTACTACCCAGGGAGTGACTTGCCTCCCAAAATGAAGTGGCACATGGGGCACAGGGGCACATGTGCAATCCCACAGGAGCCCTGGGCATTGCTGCCTTCGGTTACCCCGATAAGATTTGAACAGAAAACCTGGGTTTGGGGCTGCTCACCATGGGAGCATCCCTTCCTTCCCACCACAGAGCAGCCTTCCCTGTGCCACAGAACACACAAAAAAGCTGTGGCCCATCTGCTCCAAGGGCCAACGAGCATGACCTGCCTCCTGCACCTTCCCAGGAGGAACAAAAGGCTTTTTTTTTTCCCCAGCCTGCAGCTGCTGAACACATCAAAGAGGAGAATCAATACCTATCGACCATCACTGTTTCCTTCAAGTGTCCCCAGCCCCTGTGATTATGTATCTGCTCTCCTTTCCCTGTCTGCTTTACACATCAGGAATTCACCTCATTCCTCGCAAAGAGAACTCCAAAATTGGATTTCTCAGAGCCAGTACTAATTCACAACCCAAAACAATGGTAATAGGGACAATGTTTTTCTCTGTATCACAGTTACTGTGGAAATCCCGGCTTTGTAGGTAGAAAATTGCTGAGGTATTAAATTTAAAAATGCTCCTCTAGTGCTGTTCTGCATAGAAACAAAATGCTCAACACCAGCATGCAAAAGATCTCATTGCATCCCCATGTGGGGTAGGGGAGATGGAGAAGGACGAGCTCTCTCCAGACATGGGATATATCCTGAATCTTTAACTCAGCAGAAATCACTGGGAATCCCAACCTCCACCCCAGTCCTGGCTGGGCCTCCCATCTCCTCCCTGTAGGCACCTGCCCTCTCTCTGCAGGCAGCTGCTTCAGAGAGCTCAGGCAGCAAAAACCATCCCAAACAAGCAAAGAGTTTCCCACTGGTTCATTTCCCCAAACCCACTCACCCCAGGGTGAGCTGTGCATTGATTCCTGCGAGGCAAGGGCTCAGAACACACAGCTGGGGGCACGGGCACAAGCAGGGTTGTGGAGGCTGAGCTGATTTGCATTGGTTTCACCAAGACAAAGTGACTCTGTAACCTTGTTGAGATCTCAGTCCCCATGGCAAAGGGCCACGGAGGGCACATGCACATCCTTGCAGCCAGCAGCCCAAACCTGATGCCTGTTTGCTCAGGGTACCTGCCTCAAAATGTTGTTTACCTACAAAAAACCTTCCTCCAGCTCCATGATACCAACTGCTGAAAAACAAACAGGCAGCTGATGGTAAAGAATGGGGGGGAAAAGAAATAGAAAGAGCAATACTCCAGATTTGGCACAGGTAGGATCTCTCAGCCAGAGCACAGAAGAAGCAGCAGCTCATGTCTCTGCCCTCCCTTTATTTGGGATAAAACAGCTTCAGCAAGCAGCTGAAGAGATGCTGGGACCAGACACCCAGTAACACCCACAGCCCATTCAGCAGGAGCCCAGCACTGGCACTCACTGGAACTTTTTCACCCCTGGGAGCCAGTGCCTACCCAAAGCCCTCTGGAATTTACCTTTTCCAGGTTTTTCTCTGGTGGGAAAGCACTCAGACACCACACAGGCGTGCAGGGAGTGCACACACATTGGGATGCTTGTGCAGAGCAGGCATCTGTGACCAGGGCACATCTTGACTGCATCCTTTGAGATAAAAGCCTGGATCCCCTCCTTGCCCCCATCCTCCTCCCCACCTCCAGTGTTTACTGCTCTCAGGCTCTGATTTAGGTGGTTTACTGTGGCTTTCATCTAAGTGCATCAGCATTTTTAAATTAGTCACAGGTGACTCACAGGGTTACAAGAATAATGTTAAATTGCCAGACATACACAGCCCATATACTTTATTACCTCATTTTTGTATCTTCTTTATGGCCTGTGATAGCAATGACCTTATAGTCTGTGGCTGAAGAGCCAGTTAAACTCGTTCTCTGTCAAAACAGTAATTAAAAAAATTCCTATAGGCCAGGGAGCAAACCTTTACTCTCCGGTATATTTCTCCTTCCAACAAGGCTCCTGCATGAAGCTCTGTGAGCAACAGAAGACAATGTGGACAAAAGTCCCTTCTGAACACCTTATCAGCCAGGCAGCACTCATTCATCTACATTAATATTTTAAATAAATATGTATTAGGCTTAATGACGTACAGCGCATGTCAGAGCCAGACATACAGCAGTTTCCCTTTGGCCACTGAGAAAAATCTGGTCTGATTGAGAAGGAAAGGGGGAAAAAAAAAGGATAAATGCACTAAATATATTTAGCAAACAGTTGGCATTTTTCTCGCTTTTAAATGAAGATTGCAGTTTGATATCTCCTTTTTCTTAAAATTCCATTCTTCTTCTAAATTTGCAGTTCAGCTGGAGAAAAAGAGAATAAAAAGGGAAAATACAGAATGTGAGGAAATTTTGGCAGTCAAGGTCATGAAAGAGATAGGAATGAAAACAGAAAATTTGGTTATTTGTTGGGGGAGAATTATCAATTTTGGGAGACCACCTCCAAAAGCAGTGGATACAACTATGATAATATTTCACCCCATTATTCTCCCTGCTCTGATATTATAGACATGATCCTTCCCCATCCACCCCCCTCCAAAAAAACCCCAAACCCACAACTTTTCCCTTGGGAAGGTGGGTCACATCCAATTTTCCAGCACACAGACCTCACAGAGTGTCAGGTGGTTTTATTACTGGTTTAGAAACAAATTCCCAGGAGCCATAGAAATGCTGGATGAATCTCATCTTTTTCCTCTTCCCTCCCCATTCAAATTCCTTTTACTGGTGTCATTTACAGGTTACTAACCAAGTTGAAACATCCAAGCTGAAAGTCCAGCCGTTAAAAAGCAGCAAGGCATTCAAAGCCTGCTTCCCGTGCAATTTTTAAAGTGCTGCACTAAGGAAATGTTCAGGAGAGTGAAGCTTTGCCTTTTATATATCCCAGCAGACTTACACTTCCTAATAGACCCATCTAAATCAACAAAGTATTCCCCAGCCAGGGCCGAGAGTCGGCGAAAATGGCTCGGAGACAACTGATGCAGCCACAACTTTCCACTGGAAGTTAATGAACTTTTAAAAACATTTTGGGAAGTGATGTATGCACAGGGCTCCTCGGTGGATCACAGTTCATATAATGTGTTCCTGTCCCCTGGGGAGACCCTGGCTGAGCTGTCAGCTGTGAGGTTGTTCTTCTGGGGCTTTTTCTTTGCAAATCCAGCCCTCTCTCTCTCTCTCTGTGCCTCTCTCCTTTTGTTCTGCGGGGGAGGCGAAAGGCAGCCAGCTCCCTCTTGTATAAATCGTGTGCTTTGAAGGATTTGAAGGGCAAATGAACAGGGGGAAGGAGGCAAAATGCCTGGCTGAGTGAACAGAGAGTCAGGGATGCCCTGGATGCCACTGGTGGTGCTGAGCATCCCGGGGGAGTGGCTGCACACTCACCTGCAGCCCTGTACCCACACATGGAACAGGAATCTCTGGCATTGAGGGAGGGTTGCCTCATCTCAGTGGCCTCCTGCATCAAAGCCCAGCGGGTCAGGAACTGGGGCAGGGTGGCTGGGAGCTGCCTCGAGGAAAAGGGCCTGGGGCTGGTGAGCAGCCAGCTGAGAACGAGCCAGCTTTGCCCAGGTGGCCAAGAAGGCCAATGGCACCCTGGAATGCTTCAGGAATAATGTGGCCAGCAGGGAAGTGATTCTTCCCACTACTTGGCACTAGTGAGGCCATACCTTGAGTGCTGTGTTTGGTTTTTGGTCCCCTCACTACCAGAAGGACATTGAAGGGTTGGAGCAAACCCAGAGAGGGGCAACAGAGCTGAGGAAGAGTCTGGAGCACCAGGAGCAGCTCAGGGAACTGGAGGAGCTCAGTCTGGAAAAAAAGGATGCTCCAGAGGGATCTTCTCACTCTCTAAAACTCCCTGACAGGAGAGCACAGTCAGGTGGGGATTTGGCTCTCCCCCAAGGCAAGTGACAGGACCAGAGGAAACGGCCTTGAGATGCACCAGGGGAGGTTTAGATTGGATATCAGGAATGATTTCTGCACTGAAAGAGTGGTCAGGGATTGGAACAGGGTGCCCAGGGAAGTGGTGGAATAGCTGTCCCTTGAAAGTGTTCAAAAGGCACAGGGATGTGACACTTGGGGACAAGGTTNACTGGAGGAGCTCAGTCTGGAAAAAAAGGATGCTCCAGAGGGATCTTCTCACTCTCTAAAACTCCCTGACAGGAGAGCACAGTCAGGTGGGGATTTGGCTCTCCCCCAAGGCAAGTGACAGGACCAGAGGAAACGGCCTTGAGATGCACCAGGGGAGGTTTAGATTGGATATCAGGAATGATTTCTGCACTGAAAGAGTGGTCAGGCATTGGAACAGGGTGCCCAGGGAAGTGGTGGAATAGCTGTCCCTTGAAAGTGTTCAAAAGGCACAGGGATGTGACACTTGGGGACAAGGTTTAGTGGAGAACAAGGCAGCACTGAGGTAACAGCCAGAGTCAATGATCTCAGAAGTCTTTTCCAGCCTTTATTATTTTGTGGTTCTGTGGTTTGTCCTCAAGGAACCTGAAGATCCCCATACAGGAGTCCTTCCTGGGACACTTCAGGATGGCCTAGAGCTCATCAGGTTTGTCTTACTTCTTTCCATGTCTGGCAGCATTTTCTGGACCACAGTAAGGGAAATGGATGGCCACAGCCAGAGCCTCAGTGGCCCACGAGGCCAGCACTGCTCCAGCTCCATCCTTAAAAAAGGTCTCCTCGAAGATGAGCTACAGCATAAGGTCAAAAGCTCCTCTGGAGAGAGGTCTCCACCATCTCTCTCCAGACAGCCTGTGGCCTGCTGTCTCCAGCCTTAGGGAGCTGAGGTCTAGTTTGGGGGTGAATTTATCTCACTTCCAAGTATGATCATCCATCTCTGGGTGTCTCTCTGAACTCTCCCTCCCATTTGATTTCCCAGCATGTCTGGACTCAGCACAGCTCTCTCTCAAGACTGTATTTTCCCTGTCCCAGCTGTTATTACCTACCTTTTTAGCTGCTCTGAAGATTATCCATTTTTTTTTTCCTTTCCCCCATGGAATTACCACAGTGAGAGCTCATCTTGAGAGGTTATCAGGATGACCCTGAAGTCGTTCCTCAAGACACTGCTTTCAAACACAGGCCTGGCTCTTCTGAAAGCACAGCCTTGAATTCTTCACTCCCAGAGGGATTCTCTTCAATTTAGCTGGACTAAAAGCATCCTGCTGAACCATGACCAGTTAAGTACACAATCCATATCTCTGAGTAACCCATATCTTCCTCATTCTCTAGCCTGCAAATTTCTGTGTCATCTCTGATGCCATAAAGTGTTCCTTACCCCTATATGTTCTATATCACTGCAAAATGACCTGGACAAAGCTTTAAACAGGTGGAGCAAGACCAATCTCTGGGGAAACCACCTCAAAATAGCTCTGCCCTTTGGAGTCATGGCATTAATGGCTTTCAAAATGCAGCAGAGAACTGGTCCACCTAACTGTTGACCCCTGATACTGCAAAATGTACATTTTAAAAATCAAAATATCATCGACTGTCATGGGCGATACTCACAGAAGGATTTTTTTTATCAGCCCTGTCTATGCTGTGGTTTAACCCTGGGCAGCAGCTCAGCTCCACACAGCCATTCCCTCCCTCCTTTACAGCAGGATGGAGGAGAGACCTGGAAGAATAACAGTGACAAAACTTGTGGCTTGAGACAAAGACAGTTTAATATGTAAAGCAAAAGCAAAGTAAGGAATAAATTCACTACTTCCCACTGGCAAGCAGGTGTTCAGCCAAGTCCAGGAAAGCAGGGGCTCATCATGGGACTTGGTGAGACAGAGGCCACAACCCTGAATGTCCTCCTTTCCTCCTCCTTCCCCAGGTTTATGTGCTGATCATGGCACTGCATGCCCTGGAATGCCCCTTGGCTCAGCTGGAGTCAGCTGTGCTGTCCCCTCCCAACACCTTGTGCACCCCCAGCAGGGCAGCCAAGGAGCAGAAAAGGCTGTGAGAGCCCTGCTCAGCAGCCACAAAAAACATTGGTGTGTTATCAACACCATTTTCATCACAAAGGCAAAACATGTGACTGCAAAAAAAAAAGAAATTTAACTCTCTCCCAGCCCAGACCAGCACACTTCTTCCACCCCAGCCANAGCAGAAAAGGCTGTGAGAGCCCTGCTCAGCAGCCACAAAAAACATTGGTGTGTTATCAACACCATTTTCATCACAAAGCCAAAACATGTGACTGCAAAAAAAAAAGAAATTTAACTCTCTCCCAGCCCAGACCAGCACACTTCTCCCACCCCAGCCAAGGACCCTGACACACCAGCAGGCTGCTCCCAGCCTGCCCTGGCTCACCCCGACTGAGAGGCATTCCAGAGTTTCCCCCAGTTCCGAGGGAAGCTTTGCTAATATCTGGCAGGCAAAGAGCAAAGTGAAATCAATAGGGGGAATTGAAGAAGATTATGGCTACAGGTCATTTGTTTACACAGCTTTGCTGCTGACCTGACATGGGGAAAGTTAATATAAGCTTGCAGTTTGGGAAAGCAGAAAATGTTCCCATGTTCAAGGAGTGCAGGAGTCAGAGCCTGTGAAAAAGGACACATTGGAGGAATGTCCAGGAGAGGGATATTTTAGTGTTAACCATTTTATGCTGGGTCAGAATATAATCCCTGAGCAAGGCTTCACCAACAAACCGGACCCTGCTTGGGGTATTCTGATTCAAGGGAGTTTTCAATAAGGAAGAAAATCCATTTTTATTTTTTTTTTTTTTTCTTAGCAAGCCTGTGCAAATATGAGACATTATTTAGACATAAGCATTTTAATTAAAACCTCTATCCGTCCTCCTACTGCATTCACTGTTACCACTTCACTCACAACATCCTCCACCTCTCCAGAATGATCACATCCTACTGTGTTTTTTCAGAAGTTCACATGAAATCTGCTGTCACAAATATTTTTCTGAATACGAAACATCTGGAATGGACAAATTAAGCAGAGTTATGGAACGTTCCTCGTACAACACACTGTGCAATGATCCAATAATCTAGGACTTGTCTGTCTCTGAAAGTCGCTGGGGAAAACGCAGGGATGTGATGTCTGAAAGCTCATCAGTGACTCAAAGAAGATAAACAAGCACCAGGTGTCCGTGGTCTCCACCAGTACAGGAATTAGAGACCAACAAGCAAAACTAACAGGCAGATGTCTTAAACAAACATGAGGATGTGGTTCATTAACCCACACACAGTTGGGCTGTGGAGCTCCTTGCTGCAGGATGCTGTGGATGCTAGAGAGACACAAGGGAAAAAGGAATCCCTCAAAAAGGAATTAGGCAAGTTCTCCCAAATAATCCATCACTTACTGGAGCTAAAGACACTGCCTTAGAAAGGCACCATACAACATCCTGCTAAAACCTTCAAGTGTCCAATGGAGATGTTATACTTTTTTTTTCTTTTTTCCCTGTTTTGTTTCTGGCTCTTTTCATCCAGTTGGGCTAATCCAGCAGTCCTTAAGCATTTTTGGCCTATTTTACTGTTTGAATTTAATTTCCCAGCAGGATTTTGGTACTCTTAGTGAAACAAATTCTGCCATTACCAAGAGAGTAGAACAAAAATCTACCTAGCAGGCTAAGAAGTCTCCATGGAGAGAGAGAAGGAATGATATTCCTATTGTTTCCATGAACTCCTGTGCCAGGGGGCACGAGCTGCTGTGTAAGGCTGGAGAGATTTTACAAACTAGACACATTCCTCAAAATCTATCAAGAGGCCTGAAACACAAAGCTGCAGACACAACTCTGTGGATAAGGAAGGTACTAACCCACCTCTTGCCAGACATCAGGGAGGTGAAAGAGCACTCCAGAATGCCTTTCATTCTTCTCTCTTCCCTGGGCATCTGCAGGGGACCACTGTGAAAGCAGAGATGCAACACTGGTGGGCCCCAGATGAGACATTTAAACCTGCCTTGCTCCTCAGCCTGCAAGAAGATGCCCCCCAAAGGGTTAAGAGTGTTACTGAGCAGCAGTGCTGTCTTGGTGCCATATGGTCCTCATCATCTCCCTGTTACCAAGGCAGCTGCAGCAGAGGCACCTGCACACTCAGCCCCTTCCTGCTGCAAGTGCTCAGGGGCAAACCTGAGCCCACCTGCCTGCCAGGAACCCAACACCAGGCATCCAGAGGGGGAAATGTTCAACCATCACCCCATTGCCATGCCAGGGAAATCGTTGCTGTCACCAGAAATTGGCTGCAACTCTCCAGGCCAATATTAGTGCTAATAAAGGTTTGTTACTCCTGTCTTGAGTTGTTCTCCTAATCCCCAGGACCACAAAATATTGGATAATGTTTCCTTTTGTGTTTTTAAGTGAAGCCTGTGAGAAACCAGGTTCTCAAAGGTGAGGAACCTTGACATTTTGGGTTGCACCCTGCTCTCTGAGGGATCATCCCAGGGGTTCCCCTCACTGGCTTCACTTGACATCTTCCAAGGAAGAGTCAAGTCACCATGTTCAAAATGCTTCATTATCTCCACAGAGAACAATGTTGATATCAAATCTAGCTGTCTACCCTGGAGGGCCATGAACATCTTTGCAAGACCCTTCTAATTGTTTGTTCACTTGATGTAAAATGTTAAAAGTGTTGAAGCCAGGCTCACAAGGTGCCTCATCATCTGTAAATGGCTCATTCTAGACCCACTTCAGCCCAAGAAGAGAACAACTGCATGGCACAGCAAATCACCTCTCCAGCAAAAGAATTGCCTGGGCTGGGTTGAAAGTGATCCCTGGACTGGCATGGCTTGCAAAGGTTAATAGCAAAAAAAAACCCCACCACGGTTGCTGAGGAAATCTAGAGGTCTCAACTTGTCTACAGGAAATCCACAAGTCAGGAGGGAAACAGAGGGGCAAATTCCCTGGGAAATTGCTGAGATTTCTTTATTAAGAGAACATGGTGTTGTGTGTCTGGCTTTAGTCCCAGCACAGTGAGGTCTTTCAGAGGGCTTGGTTTTGATGGGAACTTCATTAAAACCATTTTGTTGGTGCTGGCAGGACTGAGGAGAAAGGCTCAGGTGCCTGTGTTAGACAGGTCAGCTGGGAGGCTCCAGGCACTGATCCTGCACAGCCAGCACATACAGACATGCTCTTCCTGATAGTGATTCCCAGCAGGAACCTGAACCAGGCTCTGAAAAGGCTCTGTCCTTACTGCTGCTCTGCTTGGACTACCCCCTGACCCCCTGTGAGTTAGGAGAAGGAACCCACCTTGATAGCCAC
>VWYP01013501.1:1995-14695 GCA_013400435.1 Pycnonotus jocosus
AAGAGAGAGGGAAAAAATTCAGCAAAAAAAAAATTAAAAAAAAAAAAAAAAAAAAAAAAAAAGGAAAAATTCCCAAACCAAGTGAAAACACTGAAAGTGACTGGGACGACAAGAAATTCAGGGAAATGGAACAAAGTTTGCCCAATTAATGCTCATTGAAATCTTGAAATCAGTGAACAAAGTCTAACAAATGCTCTGGAGATATGAGCAAAAACAGTACAACTGAAAAAACCACGAAAAAATTTGGAATTGGAGCAGCAAATGGCCTGAGATGAAAGGAGGGGCAGTGAAAAAGACCCAAACTTGCCAAAATTACCCCAATTCAAAGCCTGAAATCAGGATGCTCAGAGCACCCTGGA
Source organism: Pycnonotus jocosus (assembly GCA_013400435.1). Lineage (NCBI taxonomy): Eukaryota > Metazoa > Chordata > Aves > Passeriformes > Pycnonotidae > Pycnonotus > Pycnonotus jocosus. The sequence goes on from VWYP01013501.1 coordinate 2,355, forward strand.
CTCATTCCAACAGGTTCACATTTTTCTTGTTTTGGCAGCCCCAGAGCAGAGATTGGGAATTCCCTTCCCACCTTTCACTGTCCAGAAAATCCAAGGAATGAGCTGGGCCTACAACTTTTGCTTTACAAAGCTGAAGTTGGGTGAAATTAAACTTTCTTTGCCTAAACCCTGAGCCTGAGGTGCTTTAAGGGCACCGAGAGCCTTCAGCTTTCCCTACATCTTTATTTCACTGGGATATCCAGATGGAAACCACATTCCAAGGATGGTTTGGTCCATGCCGGTGTCAGGGAGCAGCCCCTGGCATTGGGAATTGTTGGAATCCACGAGGTTCTCCTGGGAACAGCTGGGAATGTCTCAGGCTCTGCTCTCCCTTTCCCCCATCAGCCCAACGTCAGCTCATGGAGTTCCAAGGATCCCACTCTGGGGCTGATTCCCACTCTGGAGAATTTTGAGGTTTTTAAAAGTTCCCCCACCAATCCAACATCAGCTCATGGAGTTCCAAGGATCCCACTCTGGGGCTGATTCCCACCCTGGAGAATTTTGAGGTTTTTAAAAGTTCCCCCACCAATCCAACATCAGCTCATGGAGTTCCAAGGATCCCACTCTGAGGCTGATTCCCACTCTGGAGAATTCTGAGGCTTTCAATCGTTCCAACGTCAGCTCATGGAGTTCCAAGGATCCCACTCTGAGGCTGATTCCCACTCTGGAGAATTCTGAGGCTTTCAAACGTTCCAATGTCAGCTCATGGAGCTCCAAGGATCCCACTCTGGGGCTGATTCCCACTCTGGAGAATTCTGAGGCTTTCAAACGTTCCAATGTCAGCTCATGGAGCTCCAAGGATCCCACTCTGAGGCTGATTCCCACTCTGGAGAATTCTGAGGCTTTTTAAAGTTCCAACATCAGCTCATGGAGCTCCAAGGATCCCACTCTGGGGCTGATTCTCACCCTGGAGAATTTTGAGGCTTTTAAAAGTTCTCCCATCAGCCCAACATCAGCTCATGGAGCTCCAAGGATCCCACTCTGGGGCTGATTCCCACCCTGGAGAATTTCGAGGTTTTTAAAAGTTCCCTTGCCACCCCACAGCTGAAAAAACTGCAAACCCACCTATTTTAAACCAACTCCCGCGACAGGAACACGGAATATTTCGCTTTTTGAGGACTGGTGGAGGAGTCTGTGGGCACCTGCAGACACCCAGGAGCGCAAAGCCTGGTTTGAATCATTACTCCAGCCAAACTCCAGATGAAGCTGTCGTGTCCCAGCCTCAAGGCGCTGAAAAGATGAAGGCGTTTAATGAGGTGTAAAATCCAACCCCGCCGACGACGCCGCGAGAAACGCCGCGCTCTCTGGGGAAAAACTCCGCGCAGAAAATGTGGCTTTTTAATGAAAGTTCTTCGTGTCTGGTTCATATTCCGGGCCATGAGAACAGATTAGGGTTGCTGCTGTTGTTTTGGCACATTCACAGCCTGAAGGGCTGCAAAACTTGATTTTTATTTTATTTTTTTATTTTTTTTTTCCTAACGACTCGAACTCCTTGGCAGCCAGCCCCGCTGCGGAGTGGATTACTCCTCTCTTATTTAATGGGATGGTTCATTAGCAGATCCAGTCTTGTAGTTGGGGAGGAGAGCAGGGGAAAATTGAAGGATTTCTGAGCTGCTTCGTGCTCAGTTCACAGCTCTGGGAACTCAGGGCCAGCCCTGAGACACTCAGTTAATTACTCTCTGTCTCGGAGTGATTATTCCTGACCCGGCTTCCTCCTCCTGGAGGTTAAATTCAGCCTAATTGTGGAGGCAGAATTGAAAAATCCCAACCCTGAGAGAGCAAAGATCGACTGTGGGAGGCTTTTCCAGCTCTGCTTTAAGATGGAGTTGGCAAAGCTCACCCGAAATTCAGGTCACCAGGGGAAAGGGCTGGAGAACACATTCTGGGAATGGATGTTTGGGGTTCAGTCTGAGAGAACATTCTGGGAATGGATGTTTGGGGTTCAGTCTGAGGGAACATTCTGGGAATGGATGTTTGGGGTTCAGTCTGAGAGAACATTCTGGGAATGGATGTTTGGGGTTTAATCTGAGGGAGAGGAGACTCGGGGGGTCCTGAAGGTCTCTTCCAACCCTGATGATTCCATGATTCTGGAAATGAGAGATGTCTGTGCTGAGACAGAGCTTGGCCAAATAACACAGTGAATTTATAGAGCAATTCTCTTAACCTCGAATTGTTCGGTGCGAGGATTCCTCCCTCGCTCTCATAAATCCCAGCTTCAGGAATGGTTTGGAGCTCAAACCCAATCATCATCCTGCTGTAGCGTTCCTTCCTTCCCAGACAACCCTGTTGCTGCTGTCCAAGCTTTCCACTGTCGCACCTCTTTTGGGGGTGCAGCGTTTGTTTTTTGGAGTTAGGAAAGGAGGAGGCAGACAGGTCTGAAGTCAGCATGCAAAAATCTCTTTATTTTAATTTTCTGACTCCATTTATATCCACTGGACAAAGGTGGCCAATTATTGGCCACAGCAGGTCAACCCATCACTTGGATTGGTGACCATCCCAATCACTCGAATATTCTATCAGAACTAAAGAATGTAAATATTTTTTATTTACATGAAAGAGCTTGGGAACAGAGCTCAGAATTTCAAAACATTAAAAAGCTTTTTACTTTAATATTAAGAGTTAGTCTGAGACATGAAAATTAGAGCCACATTCCACTTCTGCTCCAATGAGTTCCTGTAATCCAGGTTTTCCTGACACCAAGCTGTCCTCACACCCTGGATATCCATCCCAGCAAATCCCAGTTTGCTCAGAGCGGGAATGTTCAGTGCCTCGTTCCTGTAACATTTACCCAGGATTATGAACTTCCACGAGCAGAACACGACGTGCCTCTGGTGAGTCATAGAACACAGGATTTCCTCGCTGCTGGAATTAAAGAACCTCGTTCTGTCACTCACTGGAGGACATCAGCAGCTGCAAATCTCGGCTTTAAGGGAGGAAAAAGGGCACAGGTGATTTTTAGCTTTAGGCTGGAGCTGTGGAAACTGTTGAAGGCATCCATCCGTGTGTCTTTGCTCCTTGGAAAAGCTTTCCAAATGTGGCTCTCTGCAGACTGTTGGAAGGGAGGAATAAAGGTGTGGTTGCCTGTGAGTAAAATTCTGGTTTATATTCTCTGCTGGGATGTTGAGCCTCTGAATATTCAGGTATATCCTAGCCCTGGATTTTTTTTTTTTTTTTTTTTTTTTTTTTTTTTTTTTTTTTTTTTTTTTTTCTTTCTGCGAAGGTCTTTATTCCATNTATCTGAGCTATACCTGGAAGGTCTTGAATCCAATTTTTCTGGTTTAAAAATCTGAGTTGGGGAAGGTGAAAGAGGTGGATTAAGATCCCAATCCAGCTGCTGGGGGAGTGGGGAAGCTGCAGAGTCCTCACACATTTTATGTCTTTTTTAACTCCTTTGCTGGAGCTGCAGGAAGGGTCTGAGCTCCTTTTCCAGTCCCTGCATGGGTGAGCATCACCCAAACCAAGGTGACATTGGTCATGACAAACTCTTCTCCTCTCCAGCCTCCAGTTATCCTCATTTTTTTACCTGGAAATATCTTCAGCATCCCCTAAATTTGGGAGATTTAACCCTTCCTCCACCAAGCTGTGAGGTCAGCGGTACAATCTGATCATCCACCAAAGGACTCAGATGTCCAAGGAGGGCAGGTGGGGTTTGGGTGAAGCCCTGGCAGCGATTTCCACAGATTTTTTTTTTTCCCCTCTTGGATTATGATTTTTACAGCCAGACACAGTTTTGGCCATGCTCTAAGCTCTGCTGGGATCATTGGATCCCTGTGCCAAGCCAAAAAAACTGGGATATGAGGCAGGATATATTAAATTATCTCCTAAAATATCTCCTAAAATATCTCCCTGGCACTCCTGGTACGACATCCCAGCAAGGCACAGCTTCCTTTTCCATCCAAAAGCCCCAGAGCTGCATCCTCAGGTGTCTCCAGGAGCTGGAGGTTGGCTCTGGAAGGAGCTGGAGGAAGGACATGTGCCTCAGGATGAAACTGAGAAAAGGAGGAGAAAATTCCACGGATTTTGGTCGCTTTGAAAGGAATTCGGGGGAGTTAGAAGGAAGGCACAGAGGAGCAGCCACAGAACAGAGAAATGAGGATTTAATTTGTTCAGGTGGGGCAGATTTTATAGTGGGACAGGCCCAAAGTCCTCCTGAACATGTCCAGACATAAATCCATCACTGCCTGGGCCAGTTGGGAACATCCTGAGCTATGGTGCCTCTCCCATCATCATCCTCCTCGGTTATTATTACACAAAACCCCTTTTAAAAAAATTATTATTACACCAAAAACAACTCTCAGGATTTTTTTATCCTCTGTTTTCCCTGATCCCACCCAGAGTGGCCCCCTTGGATCACATCCCTGCTCTGGCTCTGTGGTCAGAGGTGCCCCTGAGTTCTCAGATTCACCCAAATCCAGCTGAGGAGGAGGAATGGGAGCCTGGACATGGAATTCTGCCCTCAATCCCCTCCAGCCACGGAGGTTTGCAGGATCTGGGGTGACAAAGCTGCCAGATGAGAAGTCAGCCCTGTTGCTGGAATTGTAGGAAAAGGAAATTTGACCGGACCCCAAACCCTGTGGAAATGGAAACCACGAAGATTTTGGCTTTTCCTTGTATTCCCTCTCTCATCCTCACAGTTTTATCCCATCTTCTACAGCTGTTCCCATTTTTTTTTTCCCCTCCTGCTTCTCCTGAGCACCTGTCCATGACTGTGGTGTGTTTTATGGAGAAGCTCTGGATATTTCCATCCTCCTGGAGCACCTCCACTCTGGGGTTCAGCATCCACTCTGGGACCCCTGGGGATCCAAGGATTAATGAACAGGATTCCCCATGGATGGCTGGAAACACCTGTTTGATTTTCCTGCCACCATCAGACCACCCTCAAGCTTCTCTAGGACAAGAAATCCTCGTTTTAGGAATCAGGGAATCCCATTAAATCTGGGATCAAGCTGGGAGTGAGGGGAAATTTGAGTTTTGGCCTCCTGTAGAAAGAGAGATCTTCTGAAATTTTGGAGCTGGAACTGCCACAGGATGGGAGGGCGAGAGGGAGGAGAAGGCAAAGGGCTTTGCAGGGCTCCTCTGGGAGCTGGAGGAGATTCCTGCACATCCAATTAGTGGGATGGAGAGCAGATTAAATGAGATTTCTGCCGCTGTAGCTGAGCAGGAGCTCCCTTCTGCTCAAGATCTTGCTCAGCTGTGGCCTTCACCTCCCCAAAAGTGATTCAGGGAAACCCCTGCCCCATCAGCAGGTTCAGCCTGCAAATACATCATTTTTGAAAGGATTAATAAATGATTAAATACAATTCTATTTATTCATTTTCTCCCTTTTCTTTTCACACCCTTGGTTGCATTGTGGCTTTGAATCCATATTGGAAATTTGGGATTTCCTTGAGCAAAATGTTGGGGGTCATTTGCATGGTGACCATACAAACACCTGGGCAAACAATCATCCCGCTTTTGAACAAGATTTTTTTCTCTTTTGGTGCACTTTGGCTGTGAAATTCTGATCTTTGCTGGATTTGTGGTTGCAACTGAACTCGTTGGGCAGAGAAAGAGGCTGGAAAAATCCTTTTCACACCCAAAACAAAGCAGCAGGAGCAGCAAGAACAAAAGGCAGGATGGGAACACATCCCATGGGAAGCTTTTCCAAAGGTGATGCAGCCAAGGGATGGATGGAGTCAAAGCTTTAGGCAGGAACAGGAACAAAGCAGGATGGGTACAGCCAAGAAATCCTGCCAGGCTTCCCAGGCAGCCTTGGGGAAGCCATTTCCTCCCTTTTTGCCCCCATTCCCTCTGGAAAATGTGGGTGAGTGCTTCCTTCTTTCTGATCCTGTCCTTTACTCCTCATCCTGGAGACGCTGGGATGGCACCAGGTGGCACCTGAGGGTTCTGGCTCCTGCTGCTGCCCAAGCAAAGGAGATTGAAGAAAAGCTGGAGGGGGACACGAACCTGAAAATGAGCCTGGAAAAGGTCAGGACAAATTAATTTGTGCTGCAAATTGCTCCAGTTCTTTCCACGGAATGTTTTGGATTGGGAGTGACTTAAAAATTGCCAAGTTCCACCCCCTCCATGGACAGGGACACCTTCCACCACCCCAGGCTGCTCCAAGCCCCAATGTCCAACCTGGCCTTGGGCACTGCTAGGGATGAAGCAGCCACAACCCTGAGGATCTTTGGATGACCTTTGAGGTCCTTTTCAACCCAAACACAATTCTCTGTACACAAGGTCTGATCCCAGAGATTTGGATCAATGAACATGGATCAATTGGCACGACAAAAAACCATTTTTTTCCTTCTCATTCCCTTTTAATCCTTTTTGGAGAAGCTGGGCAGGGAGCAGGACAGGATATCCACACAGGAATGCGTATTTATTCACACACAGGAATATTCCTGCTTGGACCTTTTTGATGCACAGAACAGACCATTTCTGGGCATTTCTCCACGTTTAAAAATACATCCTGGCAATCCTGGGGGATAATACCCAGACACTTCCACTTTGGCCCGACGGCCTCCTTTCTTCCCTGATTTTGGATGGCTCCCTGTGCAAAGCTGAGCCTGGGGCTTGCCAAAGCCAAGCTCCTCACCAGGGTGCCCTGCTCTGCTGAACTCTTGGAGGAAGCAAATTCCAGAGGCAAGAGTTCACCCTTAATCAAGCACAAGTCTGAGACATGTGAAAATCAGAGCCACAGGGCTGTGCAGCCGGGCCAGCGAAGGCAGCAGAGCCCCGCTCTGCCACTGCTCATGCCCAGGGAGCCGGGCTGCCCTTAGAAAGGCAGCGCGAGTTTGGCGTGGCCGAGGAGCAGCAGCTGCTCCTTCCCCGGCTCGCTGTGGCTGGCAAGGTGCTGCAAAGGCTCTTCTCGCCGTTTTCATTTCTATTTTGCACACAAAACATCCACCAGAAGGAGCTTGCAGCTGAGCCTGTGGCTAAAGCCTTGCACCCTCTCCTCCCCTGTCCTTGCCCGGGCTCTGCTCAGCAGAAAGCAGCTGTGGAGTCGCTTCTGGAGTCTGTTCAACTCCTGCCCCGACAGAATGGTTGGGGTTGGCAGGGACCTCAGCAGCTGATTATCTCCTGCTCTGTGTCTCCCTCTCTCTGACAGGTGTTTCCTCTTTCTTTCTCTCTCCCTACCTCACACATCTTGTACAGTCAAATCCGTGTTGTTGAATAAAATCCCTCTGTTGCCATCCAATGATCTCATTTGCCCCTTAATTGGGGCAGAGGCATCTCTCCCTCATCGCATCGTGACACGTGGGCAGGGACACCTTCCACCATCGCAGGAGGCTCCAGGCCCCATCCATGGTTTTGGTTGTTTTAGGAGAACTTTCCCAGAACCCCAGGTGACCCCTCCAGGGCCACAAACTCCTGCTGAGCCCCTGCAGCAGCTCCGAGTGTCACAGCAGGGCCGGGTCCCTCCAGCCGCGGGTGGCACCGGTGATGTCCCGCTGAGGCCGCGCTTGGAGCGGCCCCGCGGCTCTGCCGGGTCCTGCTCGTCCCTTTGGCTCCGGGGCCGTGTCCCTGCGTCCCTGCAGGGCCCTGAGCTCTGGGGACACACGGCCGGTGGCAGCTGGTGGCCGCGGTGGTGGCCGTGTCCCCGCTGCTGGCAGCAGCCACCGAGGGGTAGCCTGGGGACACCCGGCCTTGGTGGCTCTCCTGTGCCACCCTGGGTGGGGCAATGCCACCCTTAGATTGACCCCAGGAAAGAGAACTGGCCTTGGAAACCAAGGCCTGGTGTTGGCATGAGATGTTTGTTGGGATTTTCATTACTTTTAGTTATTTGTTGTGATTTTTGTTGTTCGGGGAGGCAGCAGGGCCGGGTAATCTGCTCCTCATTTGGACACACCGAGTACAGAGATTGTCACTAAAGGTTGGTGGTTTGGGATTTTACACGGCCAGAGGAAATCCCCGGGCTGGGAGATGCCTGGAGAGGGGTTTGGACAAGGACATGGAGTGACAGGACAAGGGAGAATGGCCTTAAACTGGAGGAGGAAGGCAGGGTTAGATGGGATTTTGGGAAGGAATTTTTCTCTGGGAGGGTGGGGAGAGGCTGGGATGGAATTCCCATTGCAGCTGTGGCTGCCCCTGGATCCCTGGCAGTGCCTAAGGCCAGCTTGGGTGGGATTTGGAACACCTGGGACAGTGGGAGATGTCCCTGCCCATGGCAGAGGTGGCACTGGATGATCCCTAAAATCCCTTTTAACCCAAACCCCTCTGGGATTCATGTCCCTAATACTAACAGAATATATTCAAGTTACAATTTTAATTAGATCCCTATAAATGTCCATTTTAATTAACTACTTACACTCTCCAGGATAATCTGTGGCCTTCCAAGCTGCAGTTAACTCTGCCCCCACAGCATAAACATCCCATAGATAACCTTTAAAAGGAATTATTTGACAAGCAGCACTTTCCAGGCGAATTTAAATGGATTTCCTGTCCAAGGCAGGAGCATTTTGCTGTGGAGGAACCAAGGCAGAGCAGTAAAAACACTTTCAAGTCAGCACAGCCAGTGCTGTTTTCTCTCTGTGTAGTAAAAAAAAATGCAGATAAGACACAAATCCCCAAATTTAAACCATTTTCTTGAGGCCAGAAATCCTTTTTGGGTCTCCCCAAAATTTGCTGAGGGCTGCAGGGGATGGCAGCTGGTGGAGAGGTGGCCTGTGAGGAAATTCAGGGAAGACCAAGCAGCAGAACCACGGAGTGCGAGGTTCTGTGAGACTCAAAACAAGTCTCAGGCAGAGTTTGTGGTGGGGTTTGTGCCCCCAGGCTGCTCCTGGAGTCTTCAGAACTCTGTGGTCAGCTTTTTCAGCTTTCTCTTAGCCCTGAGTGTGGTGGTGCATTTTAACCTTTATATGTTTGTTAATTATGCTTTAGTTTAGTGAATGGTTTTGCCCTCTGTATTCCCCTGTGTAAACTTGCCTTTGGTCCCTTCCCAAAGTGGTGTCAATCGCTGTAAATCCCCCTCCCCTGGGGCAATGCCATCCACCTGGGGCATCTCCCTTCTTCTAGAAGTTTCTGAGAGTCCAGCGAGGTGATTGGCCCCGTCCCAGACCCCTTCCCCTGTCCTCTATTCCCAATGGTGATGGGTTTTGTCTGTCTAATTTGTATTTTCCCCTGATTTTTGTTATTGGAGCATCCCTTATCTCCTGAAACTCCCACTATGAAGCTCCAGGACAAGCCCTGGAGCTTGGCCCTGCTGTGAGACCCCCACCAGACCCCTTCCCTTGTCCTCTATTCCCAATGGTGAGGGGTTTTGTCTGTCTAGTTTGTATTTTCCCTTGAATTTTGTTATTGGAGCATCCCTTATCTCTTGAAACTCCCACTGTAAATCTCCAGGACAAGCCCTGGAGCTTGGCCCTGCTGTGAGACCCATCCCAAACTCCTTCCCCTGTCCTCTATTCCCAATGGTGATGGTTTCTGTCTGTCTAGTTTGTATTTTCCCTTGAATTTTGTTATTGGAGCATCCTTTATCTCTTGAAAACTCCCACTATAAATCTCCAGGACAAGCCCTGGAGCTTGGCCCTGCTGTGGAAGATTTCACCAGGTCAAGATCTGTGCCTGGCTGCGTTCCATGATGAAACAATAAACCCACATTTCCAGCATTGCAGCAGGGTCCTCTCTTTCTACCCCTCACCATCGCTGTCTGAACTTTGGCATTCAGTGAATTAAACCCTCCAAGTCCCCCTCAGTGGCAGCAAAGCTCCAGGCAGGACTTTCTAAGCTGCCCCAGTGCCAGGGTTCTTCGGGCAGTTTGGAAAAAGGACACCAAATACACAGAAATAAACGTCATTAACCTCAACAGGTCTCAAACTCCCAGCAGATGAAGCAATTTTTGAGCAAGCACAAAGCTTTGGGGCAGGTATTGGAGGAGCTGGGCTCTGCCTTAGCCAGGTGAGGGAATTCTCCCGAAAAAATTCCTCCAGCTGAGCACAGAGAGCGTGGAACAGATGTCCCTGTTCTTGAACACATCCTGGGGAATCCTGAAATCCTGCAGCTGTGAATGCCCGACCCTCCAGAGGATCCGTCTTTCCTCTGTTTTAATTTTTACTCTTGTGGTCTTTTTATAACCCCTCTATATTCAGTAAGAAAAAAGGTGAAGAGGAATGTAAATAAATTGAATTTATGTGTGTAAACATCTGAAAGGACTTGGCAATCTACTGGCAAGTGGCCTGGAAAAGGTGTTGAATGATCCTACAGGTTCAGGACCCTGCCTAGCTTCCCACTTTTTTTTTTCCCTTTGTCATACAAAGCTTCATTCATATTTTTAAAACCTAATTAACCAACCAAATTAAAGCTTCTTTTTAATTCTGGGCACTTCAACACAGATGATTTACGCAGATCTGCCAGTTTTTGTTTTCTGCAAGCAGCTCAGCCTTGGAGGCTGACAAGATTAAGTGGAGCCATTGCCCTGTGACCCTCAGCTTTGTCACCCTCAGGAGTTTGGGAAAGCTGTGGGGACAGAGTTTGGAGTCCCCAAAATCCAGGTCTGCCAAGAGGAGTCCATCAAAAGGAAAAATATCCCAGTCTGGAGCCTCTGGAGTGCACATTGTGCCTAACTTATCCTTGGAGAGGACATAAAGCCAATTTTCTGCAAATGATCATCAATCCTAGAGCCAATAGTGCTGGAAAAGTCCTTCCATAGAAATTATCCTGGATTATCCATCCGGGTTAGGCTGGGATATAAAACAACAGGAGGTTTGCAGCTGCTTCAACAGCTTCCCTGAGCAGCTCCCACAGAATCCCAGAATGTTTTGGTTTTAGGGGATCTTAAAGCTCATCCCATTCCATGGGCAGGGAAATCTTCTGCTATCCCAACTTCTCCAAGCTGGCCTTGGGCACTGCCAGGGATCCAGGGGCAGCCACAGCTGCTCTGGGCACCCTGTGCCAGGGCCTGGGAACAATTCCTGATTCCCAAGATCCCATCCAGCCCTACCCTCCTTCCATTTCAAACCGCTGCCCTCAATGGTTTCAGTGTTTTGACCTCAGTGGTTGAGCTCTGGTTTGGGTTGGTTTGGTTTTTAATTGAGGAAAACCCTGGAACTCCCAGCTCTTCCCAGCTGATCCCGAGTGATTCAAGCCCTGCAGTGCTTGGACTGTGCCTTTTCCTGGAGGAAGTGGGGAATGCCCTGGGAAGCTCCTGTGGAAAAGCAGGAAGCTCCACATCTGCAGCCCACTGGGAAAACCAAGGGAAAACACAAACCAAATCAGCATCCTTCAGATCCATCCGGCTGTGAGGAGGTAAACACAAAATGTTGGGGTTTGAAGTGAAAAGCAGAGAAACTCGGAGCCTTTCTTGTTGTTTATGAGGGATTTTTTTTTCCCTAAACTCCCTCATCCAACCTCATCCCCCTCCCCTGCCTCTGCAGAGCCGCTGAAGGAGTTGCATGGAAATATTTTTGCATGGATGTAGTGGAAAACACCCGCTCCAAGCGGATGCTGGAGATCAGCAGGCCTGACCCGGGGATCTGCTCTGGGGCAGACATGAAAGCAGGAAAAATCTCCTTCCCCGAGCTTTTCTGGGAGCAGCTCCCTCCCGCCTCGGCGGAGTCACGCACACGACGCTCCCACAGCAATTCCAGAGCTGCTCCAGCTTCATCCTGGATGGACAGAGGCCACGAGGACTGGGAATAATTACCAGCTGGAGAAGATGTTCGTCTGCGAGGCAGAGGTTCTGCCAGCTCCTGGGAGGAGAAGCACAATCAATCCCACGCCTCCTTGTTTTCCCTTGTTTTCCCTTGTTTTCCTTCCCTTCATCGCCGCGGTTCCGACTGATTTTGATTACTCTGGCGCCAAACAAATGAAAACATTTCACGGCCGTTTAATCACTGGGAAGAAAGGGAGAAATGCCCGGCTGCTGGATGTTTATAAACGGAATGCTTGGAAAAAGGAGGGGATGGAAAAGCCAACTTCCAGCAGGAAGAGCCTGACTCAGCTGCCATCAATTCCCGGGGTTTCAGCAGCAGGAAAAAGGGAAGAGCAGTGCTGGGCTCATCCCAGGTGCTCATCCAGGGGTTTTCCTGCTCGTTGGGCAATGGAATCATGGAGTGATTTGGGTGGGGATCAATAATTTCTTAAAAGGTTCAGAAAGCACCCAAATAAACGCCCTGCACTGACATGGAAGTGAGGACAAACCTGGAAAAACTACACCTGCATTCCCAGGAAAGCTGTTCCCACCTGTGCCCGATGTCCAGCAGTGACTGAGGATGGAAAATGAGCAGATAAAGATGATTTAAAATATATATATATATATATATATATGTTTAGAATTTATATTTAAATAATATATATTTAAAAATATATAAGTATTTATT
>VWYP01013504.1:0-25003 GCA_013400435.1 Pycnonotus jocosus
AAAAAGTAATTCCTTACATAAAATATGTAAAATCATGAGATTAGTACATAGAATTGTTTTTATTAAAAAAAGAGTTGGAAACAGTGAGTGGTCTGCCATTTATGACCTCTCTGAGAAATACAGGTTATTTGCATTCTTCAGAAATTTCTAAAAATCCTTGCTCTAAATGTTTTTTTAGAAAAATACTTTGGTAAGGAATACGCTAAAATTTCAATCTCGAGTGTCAATGTTTCTTTGAGCACAATTATTCTCCTGTTATTGTTGATTAGAATCTGATTCTCATTTGATGGCAATGAAACTGGATAGAAATATTGAAGCCTTAAGGGGGGACAGAGGGGCTGAGATAACTCTGGAATTCACATCTAGTGTAACCCCATACTGCATGGATTCTGTGCTGGTGCCCTAAGAAGGGCAAGGAGAGGGTCAATGGTCTGTTGTGCAGAACTAAGAGTACCCTCACCGTGAAAAAACCTGTATCTGAAGTGTCTAATTATTTGTTTTGTTTGTGTTTTCTAACAAAATAAACATATTGATTTATTAAGTAGTTTATTCATTTATTCAAATGTTAGATAAAGACTTGATCTGAGTACCTATTTATGCCTTGTGAAACAGATTTCATATATATGTATCATGCACAAACATCAAATTATGGCTTCAGTTTAAGCTGGAGTAAAACTTTGGCCATGGACCTTTTCTTGGGCAGGATACAATCAGCTATACATCAAGTTAAACATTGAAACCAATATCTACATGTTAATGCAGGTTTTGACCTTTTTTAATGCCCTTCGACAAATTAAAATACATGTTATCTTAGGTCTACAAAGTGTTAAGTAGAAGACACTAATCATCATTTTCTTAAGCAACTGAAATATTTGTCTGAATTCCTTCAATAGATTAGAAGAAATTCTGCTGTTGTGAAGCTATGAAAATTGCCTATATAAGATGCCCTGTTCAAAAAACAATCAGAAATAATCCACAAAAATAAAGTCAAATACTTGTAAATGTTTTCCAGCAAGGATTTGTGAATTGGAATTCTTCACGATAAGTATGATTCATATTTGTAAAACTAAATAAATCAATAAAATTTTTCTCTATATCATCATTACATAAGTAACCAAGAGCAAATCATCTGCCTGTCTAGGAATGCCATGTGTTGAAGACTGGAAAAACCTGCACAGCAAATAGACTGAGAAAGAGAAGGCAGATGGGTGATCACTGTATATAACTTTTTGTTCTGCTCTCCATTCAAACCCCTTTCAAACAATTCATTTAGGAAATCTAACTCCTTTTCTCTGTAGATGAACTGGTTTACTTCAGTGAGTCAGACAATATGAGCTTGCTTCACAGAATATGAGCTATCTATTAGATTACTGAACCATGACCAGTATCAGTAAATAAGAATAGCCAGCAATTAACTTCTCCTCTTAAGTCATTAAAGATTTCAGATAATGGCCTGGAAAATTTGACATCTTAAAAAGCTGACAACAACAACCAAAAAAAACCTCAACAACCCAACAAAAAAACCCCAAACCCCCAAAAGAAAGTTCTGTATTAATGTGATAGTAATTTTTAACTGGCAAATTTCTTCACAGCTTCCTTGGATCTGTTTAGTGTTTCTGAAACACTTCAGTGTGTGTTTCTTGCTTTGACTTTCAAGTGTCAATGCTGTGCACTAATATCATCTCTCATGTTGTTGGAGTACAGAGTTGTTCATCTACTTCCTTAATAATGACCACATGCTGTTGGATAAGATACTCCTGGGAACATACCTGTGTCAGTCTGACTCCACTCCAGCCTGTTCAGGACACTATGTTAATTTTTCAATGGAGCCAAGCCCATTGGCTGTCAATGTGGACATTTGGAAAGGTGACACAAAATGAGCAATGGTATTTGTGTGCATGTCCAGGATCAGTGGAAGGTGGTTCATGATGATGTCTAGACCTAGATGCTATTTAAGTATTGGTAAGAAGGAATTTTGGGAATGAAAGCTAGACAGAATGGAAAGGAAAAGCAAAAGTATGAAATAGAAGGATTGGATGTTGAAATGCAGCATGGTTTTGGTAAATATTTAGGAAAATTTTAGTATAGCACACAAATGAATCTATGTTAATAAGACATCAGAACATACATAAATATATCATTTAATGTGAGACCTGAAACTGAGAAAAACTCCATTGACCATGGGGTGGAAACTGTCTTAGTCTGTCTGTACTGGAGTTAACTCTCTTCACAGCAGTCCATATGGTGATGTGTTTCGTGTCTGTGGCTAGAAAAGTACTGATAAAACAGTAGTGTTATGGCTATTGTCTCACAATGCTTGCACAGTGTCATGATTTTCTCTCTTTCACATTCTGCCATACTCCCCTCCTCCCAAATGAGTAGGCTGGCACAAGAGGTTTGAAGATAGCATAATTAGGATAGTTGACCCAAATTGACCAAGGGATATTCCATACCATAATACATAATGTTCAGCAAAAATTCTCAGGAAGAGGAGGGAGAGAAATAAAATTAAAAACAACAGAGAGAAATCCAAGGAGAGAGAAGGAGAAGGAAGATGTCAAAGTAGATGTTCACAGTAGTATGAGGCAGATCCACAATGGAGCAGACTTTAACTGAAGGATTGTAACCCATGGAGAACTCTTACTCAAGGAGAGGAAAAGTGTCAGAATGAAGAAGCAACAATGAGAAGCTGTTATGAGCTGACCACGAGCCCCAGCCTCACCATTGTGCCTCTTGGGTCAGTGGGATAGGACATCTATATGTGGACACATGGATGTGCAACGTTAAAATGGGATCCCGGTTGACGGGAGGACTTGACCACTTGTGCAGGTTATCTATGAAACATGCACCATAAAGCAGAAAAAAAAAAAAAAATCTGGACTATGAGTGGATCAGTAGGAGTATGTCTGGCAGATTAATTGCACTGGACCACTGCCACAAGCTACCAATTCAATTACTGAATGCTTATTGTGATGGGGGCAAATGCCACATGGCTGAAAACAAACCTCTCAGTCCATGCCAGTGCCCAAAATATCATTCTGTATAAGTCCTGTGGCAACGTGACACCCCAGAAAGAATTATGATGGGACTCATCTCTGAAATAACCCCTGAGATACCTGGGCCAGGAAATACAGCATTGAGTGTATCACCCTACCTCCCCCCAGCCCCAGAAAGACTGAACACTGTATGGAACTGTTAAGCACCAGGCAGTGAATGATGGAAACTGAGGAGTAGAAACCCTAGGGTGCATATTTAGCAGAGCCTCTTGTCTGGTGAGTATAAGAGGATCAGAGAAACCTGTCCCTGGCCACACAAAGCCTCTGTTCTCCTGCTAATACTGTGGTCAAACCTGTTCCTGTGTCATGTCTTACTATAGTTCATCTTCAACAAGTGACTCTTCTACACTGCTAGGGGACATAGTCATTGGAGATTTTATACCCTATTTTCCTGAATTCTCTTGTTTGTCTAAATTCCCAACTGGCTTTGGATTTTACTTTCCTTGTTTCTCTTTCCTGTGTAAAGAACACAATTAGAACGAATAGCAGAATGCTCTTTTAGTGTCAAATTTATAAAAAATATTTCACTAAGTGATCCTTTAGGACAGTGCTTTTTTATATGTAGAATATAAATGAAGAGTACCTCTAAAAGGAAATATAAAACACACTATTTTTTCTCCTGAAAATCATCTACCAAGCAAGAATGGGGGCACTATACTTTAACTGTTTAATGAGTTTTTAATGAGAATTCAAATATACTACTCCCAACTTTGAATAGAGAATTTTATTATATATCTACATTAAACAGCTCTGCCTCCTCTGAAATTGTATCTGATGCATATAACTATATTTCAATATTGTTGAATTCTAAAACAAAATAATGTTTCTATAGGTAGAAAATATTTATAGAAAAATGTAAATTCACTTTTTTTGCTATACCATAGCAGAATATTCTCATAAGATGTATGCATATATGTATACTATATATATGTACACACGTATATCTTAATTATGAAACATTGCATTTTTTTTAAATGGGTTACTTGTTACTAAGAAAAATAGAATATGCTTATGATAGTATATGTAAATCTATACAGTGGAAATAATTTTTTCAAGTTAAATATGTTCCTTGATTCTTGTAATAGTTTCTGCAAATATTTTCATGGCTCCATCAGGACTGGAGTTCATATAATCTTGCCTAGTATTCTTCAAACATTGGTCTTATGGAAATCAATGATCATAAAAAGGTACATGTCTACATAGTGGTTAAGCATGTTCCTTAGCTCAGTCTTTTACAAGTTTTGTCCATAGATATTTTATTATCTAGTTAAGGTAGTGACAAGCCTTAATGGCAGTTATTTCAGGTCCAATTTACATACAGCAAAATCAACCCAAGCAAAAACAACCCAGGCACAGATCAGCCTCACCCCTGATCAGCATTATTCAGTGCTTATAAGCACTTACCTCCTTAGCAAAAAGGCAATGATCAAAATGCAGTTCACTCTATAAACTTTTTGATGTATATTTAATTAGATATTTGATCTGAGTAATGGTTATGGAAATGTCTTGTTTGCTTGTTTATTTCAAGTTGTTTCAGCTGCCTTGTGGGGAACTTCCACTTGCTGGATGATAATTGGGAACACCATACAGCTGGCACAAACAGGTCCAGGAGAATCCTAAAACACTCAAATGATAATTTCATGGTATAGGTACTAGGGGTACTAGGAAAGCTGCCCTTCTTGATTTGTTGCTTGTTGAAAGAGGGCGTCTCAGGAGTGGTGTTTGGTGGCCACCTTGGCTACAGTGACCACAGAACAACTGAGTTTAAATCAAGTCTGACAGGGTGAAAACTGCAAGTAAATCTTCAGTCCAGGACGTGATAAGAACAGACTTAAAGGTGCTCAGAGATCCAGATATGTGGTGTTTCCTGGGGAAATGTTTTTGAAGGTGCTGGGGTCCATCAGTGCTGGTCACTTTTTGAGCACCGCATCCTAAGAGAACAGGAGCAGGCAATTCCAAAATGTCAGAAGTCAAGCAGATAAGGCACAGGGGCAGCCATGGAGCTGCCCTGTGCAGGGACAGGAATTGGACCTCAGTGATCCTTCTGTGTCCATTCCAACAGAGGATATCTGTTCTGGCTTTATGGACAGTGAGGTTTATAAGGTCAAAATCTCGTCAGCTCAAGCTAACTTGTGTATTTTGATGTATTTGGTCATATATTCATGTTAGATTTCCAAGTAAAAATGGGAATATTAAGACATAAATAACACTAAAACATAATTTAGACAGGTAAGAATGATCAGTTCTAAAGTTTTTCAATTCCAACAGAATTCTTCTTGCTTGTTCAAGCTATTCAACAAACCTATTTGTCTTAGATGCTCTGTAAGAATAGATTATGTCATTTATAACAGTTATTATCTGCAGTTTCTGAAGAGAAATTAAATTATTTAACTATTTCTCTGAGTTTCTAGTACATACCAACTAAATTGCAAGGATAAAATAGCATATTATAAGATATATATCAGAAAATCAAAGAGCTTTATGTAAGCCGGGAAATAATCTCATACATTTCCACGCCTTATGGGAAGTTTTTAATTAACAGATTTTTGATATATTGTCAAATCTCAAACAAGCACATGTAAGTGTAATATTTTCTAATTTTAAAATGAATAATGAAATTTATCTCTAATCATAAATTCAAAATTCTACTTCATACAACTGAAGGAAAGTGTCATGATCCTGGAATTGTCAATACAATATCTCTACATCTACTTGTGTGCAAGTTGCACTGACCTCTGCTCTCAGAACATGCAATGATTTAGAGGAAGAGGAATTTTAGTAATTCTTAAGATCTGATTCTTAGTAATTGTGAAGTTTTCAATTCAAGATCTTCTATTCCAGAATTGTTACTCTTAAGGAAAAAATATAATCAAGCTCTTGCAAACCTAAGTTCTGGCTTAACAGTTGATACGGGTTATTTATCTTATATTGGTCAAATCTTTGTGAAACCACGGAATTCACATGAACTAAAATGCTCTGAGCCATCTCATATAACTAATGCAGAGATTAATTACAGCAGAAGGGGCAAAAGTGAACTGATTTACATACTTCCAAATGTACTAAGTGTAAAATATTCTTCAAAGTAAATTATCATTGACTTGATGAGCTGAGAGACAGAACTGTATTTGCTATGAATCGCCTTTATCTTCAAGACTAAATATAAGAATGGCACATTTGCATAAAAATCTAAAATGTGGATCTCAACATTAACTGCTAATTGAATATTCCTGATTAAAATTTTAATCCTTGAAAGCAATTACTTTTTTTCTGAAGACATTTTTGATTGATTCCTTCAGTAAAGATGCTGGGAACTCTTTGGAAATAATTTTAACAGTGTTAAACTGGTGCCTCTTCACACATCAGCCCCCTGGGAATGGCTAATTATGAGCACTATCTACAGTCAGGACTTCAGACTGGTTCTACATTCATATGAACCTATTTCTTCCCAGCACTGAGAACACAGCTGGTAATTGAACAAAATATGCTAATGTAGCAGGCCAGAACAAGTCAAAAATCGTGAACTTTCTGAGAGAAACACTATTAATTGTAGAAACAAGTTATTTCTATTTTCGCTGCTGCAGAAAGACAGTCTCCTGCTTTCTGCTCACTTTAAAATGCAAACTAACATATGCTGTAGATCATTATGTGAGATAAAGCTGAAGGAAAATCTAAGCCACATTCTATCATGAAACTCCAAAAGAAATTTCTATAAACCAGTAAGGGACATGAAGAGTGCCACAGATTCTTGGGGGGTGGGTGATATTATGTTTTTGGCAACTGGTGCTGATCAAATTTTTAATCTTTTTTGGTTGTTGTTTGAGGTGCAGGTTTTTTTGTTTGTTGTCTTGTTTGTTTTAACTAGAAAATGGATTGGTTAAAGCAGGAACTACTGGCTCATTAGAAGAACAACCTCCACTTTACTCTGTACCTTACTCTATTTATCTTTTGTGCTTGTGTAATTCTGATAGTAGGGATTTGCTCCATTTTAAACCCAAAGTCTGATTTGGGTAAAATGAAGAATCTTAGATTCTTGTGAGGATGGTCTTGGCACATTACCTCCAGCACTACCAAGAAGGGGTTTCTTCCAAGCATTCCATTTTTATGAAATTTAGGGTTTTTTGTTGTTTTTAATGCCTAGGTTGATAGGCTTTGAACAGATATCTCACTGGTTTTTATTGAGAATTCTGTATAAGAGTTGTAGGCAAAATGCTTTTGTTTGGTGGGATTTCCTTATCACAGCAATAAACTCTTTTCCTTCTAGAATATCAGGGAGGTTTTACTGTCTCTTAAGCTAGTAATACCTTTTTGAAGGTCACTGCCATTTAAAGTGTAATCTCAGAAATCTCATTTAAAGTGATGACATTGGCACTCAGATTATTTGAATAAAATCAGAAATGTTGCCCTTGTTTTTGTCTCCAACAATACACTTAACTTCCTGTGCTCATTAATATCCTCCAGAGCAAGTGCAGCAAATGAAAAGGTGGTTGTTTTTATTCATTTCAATACTCTTTGGATGTATTTAGAAGTGGCTTTACAGTAATGATTTTGGCATCCCCTCTCTTTATTATTTAAACACTAAATGTTTCTGTGATTCCTCATTGCACATGGAGCAACTCATTTTCTTCTTTTTCTTGCAAGCAAAAATTCACTGTGAATAATGTGCCTTCTTACTACCACCTATTTTTAAATATTTTAAAGAATTTTAATGTTAGATGTTTTGTGGTTTGAGGTTGTTCCAAAGTGTTCCGAGACAGAGTAACAGATTGTCATACTGAAGGTTCTTCTTCTTCCTTCTTTAATTTTCTCTATGCAATACAGAGCACAGTAAATGTAACTTTGAGTTCAACAATAGTTACACAGGACAGCATATAGTGCCACCAAGAGAAGGTCAAACCATGCCAATCAAGCCTGAGGTTACTCTAAAAAAAAGTTTGAAGTGTTGCAAAGCCCAGGAAATTGTGAACAATACAGTATTTTTGTCTCTAGCTAGGAATATTGACTCAATTGAAGGTGATACAGTAACAAAGATGTACAACACAAAGAAATGGTTTCATGGAAATCCAAGGGTATCTATTTTGTCTCACATGCTAATCTTCCTTTAGAAGTCCGATTTGTCAATGAATGTACATCAAAGGGATGGAAAATTTTAGTTCCTGATACCTTACTTTCCCAATTCCTGATTTTCAGTGATTTTTTTTTTTTTTTGTAGCAGATCTTCTGAAAAATATAACAATCCTTCCTCTCTCAAGTTTGTGATGATAATTGTATTGACAATGTTTTAGGTTGTTCACTACAGAATAAAACTTTCTTTGGAACACAGAGGGAGTGGTTATAAAAAGCTCATCTCTTTCTTCTGATTGGTTATTCCCTTGAGACCTCTATGCTAATAGCATAGAGTTGAAATGGAGTATCCAGCCAAAGGGATACAGTCTGAATATGTGGTTGCTTAGGTTCTCAGTCCTCAGAGAGTAAAAGTCAGTAAAAGGAAGGTCAAGAAGCTATTTGTTTTGTTCCACTGTCTACCACTCTCTCTCTTAAAACATGGGAAATTCTGACTCAGATGATCAGTTCTTACTGGTTATGGTGTGAGACAGTTACAGCAGCTGATATTACTACTTGCAATGATAAATAATGTGGATTTATTAAGTATGTTGTTGCCATAGAAAGTCCAGAGTTCTTTAATAATTAATGTATTGTTAAAAGAGAAAAGTATTTAAGGCATATGTTTATTGTGAGGAATTTATTTCAAGACAGTTTTTAAAGCTTTTATAACAACTCAGTCAAAAATAAATATAATATCAAAATTTATCAACTCCCAAGAGTAGATCTTACCAAAAAACATGTCCCACTAAAGCAAATAGTAATTAGAAAACACATTTGCCTTGATTTGCAGTAAGCACAGAGACTAAGCTCTTTTCTATCTGTACTGAGTAAGAGGAAAGTTCTACTTTGAAATAACAAGGTACATGGTAGTAGTCAATAGAACACAGGATGGAAACTTTTTTTTTTTAACATTGCTCCATAGAATGTGGTTATAACTTGCTATTTGAGCTATTATTCTGTAGATATTTTCATATACTTTGTCTCTTGCATGAGCATCCACTGGAGGCGACTGTAGTATTCTTCTTAAGATATTTAATATTTTGTTCAGAGTTGTGCTACTCAAAAGATCTATATACAGTTGAAAAATTATGTCAGATGCAGACTGTTATGAATCAGTTCACAGTGTTATACGTGGAGGAAGAGAAGAGCCTTGTGCTGTTACATGACATTCAGTAAACCTGCATGATTTGTGGTGTGGATGAGAACATGCCCTGAATGTTCTTTTAAATTTGAAAAGTATATTAAAGGCAACTGCTGTGGCTGTTTGGAAAGAAGGCTGCTCAGTCATAATACCGCAGCAGAGACAGGATTGAACATTGCACTAGGGTATAAAAGGTTTTTTTGTTCTGCAGGCAACAGAGAACAAGGCAAACAGCTATTTTGGATTATCCAGGACATGTGACTGCAACTGGATTAAAATCCTGCCTTTTTAACTTTATCTGCCCACGTCCTTTGCTGTAACAGGTTGTATATTCCAGAAGTGAGCAACAAATTTGATGTGCACTTTTCAGCCTTCAGTGCCCTGGAGCAGTTTTTGTTCAGGCATCTCCTGAAGCAGCGTGGCCTCACCAGCCCCATTAACCCTCCCTACATGGCCACCTTCAATGCCTTGGGCAAACCCATGGTGCCTTCAGCCAGCTGTCAGATTCACACAGCATATTCTGCCACATCCACCTCCACGGTTCCCAAAACACAAGCGGGTGTAGGTTGAATGAGCGTTTTGTGAAAATGGCACTAGAGCTTTGCTCAAATCATGTCACCTTCCCTATTGATCTGTTCCAGGTGGCTTGCAGAGATTCAATGAGAAAAGATTGAGGCCTTTCATCTGTTGTGAGGTTGCACTCTCTGGCACAGATGCAAGTGACACAGAGTCTTTTTCTGTTTGACTTGTTTATTTTTCACTTGAAAGACTACTAGTATTTTGTAAACAGCAATAATGTTAAGAACAGAATTTACAGAAGTTTTTGGAGATCCAGGGTACTTACTCTTTATATGACCTTTGCTCATCCCTCATGATTGCAGGTGGCAATCCCTGGCATGTTTGATTTAACCTCAGACTCTCTCCCCTTCTCCCCAAGAAATCTGAATTCATCCTTCTTTTTCATGAAGTATTGAGAACATCTCAACAGTTAATTCCGGTGTTTTTCTGTATGGTGCTCAGGACTACTTTTTTTGAGAATGGAGATTGAAAGGAGTACAGTTTTCAGATCATTGCAATACCACCAGATTAGGTTATTTTATTTTGATCAAAAGGAGAAAACAGTGTTGGATGATTCTGAATCATTTTGTTGTGCATTGTAGGAATGATATGATAAATATCTGATCAATATTTTTAGAAGTTCAGTCTATAAAATTCCACAGCATCCACTGTAAACATTTTTAAATGAAACATTTCTGCTACTTTGCCATGCATTGAAATTGTTATTCTCATTAAGCTTTATGAATGGCACTCCGGAAACAAGACACATTAATCAAAGTGTTTGTTATAATATCAGATCATCTATTCACTAATTATTTACAACATGCCTAAGGCTGATCTCTGAACTTTCTTCATGGGAAAAGCCTGTTCATCTGCTCTAGCTTAACTCCTGAGAGTTCCTTGTATCTCAATGGTGAAGCAGCAAGGAAAGGAAAAAGTAAGGAAGAAAAAAATGGTGGAGGACTTGATTGGACAATGATTTGTAGTATAAAACATAGAGAAACAAGATTTTTTTTTCTTTCAATAACCTCATTTTGTTTTCATCTACAGAGAGAAAAGTGGGCACCTCTATAACCCAGTGGAACAGCTGTACTTATATACTGATAGTAACTAAAAATAAATTGAATCCCTAAATGGCATGGTTATTTTTATACCATGACTACACTTTTTTTTTTTTCCATAAGGATTCTGCAGGAGCCGTTCTTACTCATTACTTGCTTCTAATCTCAAAAGCTGGCTATCAACACAAAAAAAAAATTCTTCTTCTACTACTGAATTCACATAGATAAAGCCGTCAATTCTGTGAGCCACAGATAATGCCCTGAATCTCTTTGACTACTCTGTCTTTTAGATTTAGAAACACTGCTTTAAAAAAATATGTAATGATGCCATGTAAAAACTATTAAATAGATTTAAAATTCTACCCAATCTATGTCAGATGTACCACCATACTTTCAGTGTGTGGTTTTACTCTTCTAGCAGCATGCATCCTACAAGTGGCCATGTAGGAGCTGCTCATAGAGAGCTGCCTCCTGTTTTGAGCTGAGCAGGATTATTCCCATTTCAGTGTGAAGCCTGCTATTTCTGTATTCTATAGGCACTGCTGCTGACAGGTCTGTGATGAAGGGCTCACCATCTAGGTTTCAAAATCCT
Source organism: Pycnonotus jocosus (assembly GCA_013400435.1). NCBI lineage: Eukaryota > Metazoa > Chordata > Aves > Passeriformes > Pycnonotidae > Pycnonotus > Pycnonotus jocosus. Next base: position 11,512 of record VWYP01013504.1, read on the forward strand.
TTCCTGAAATTAAACTATTAATCCACAGGGAAACTTCCGAGCAATATTGTGTTGCTTCTTTATTGTCATATTATGCTGCAATACAGAAGGGAAACTCCCATAAAAGTAAATTCTTTGCTGTGCTCAAAACCTGTAAATTTCACTGGGGAGCAGCTGTTTAGTGGAAATATTTGCTTCAAATAGTCATTCTGCAGAATTTTTTTACATTGAAGTTGGGCTTTTTGAAATAAAAAAATAGTAAGAGATTTTCACTTCCAGATGAGTATGCAGTGAAGCTGTGGCTTAATGTCATTCTTCCTTCTACAAGGACCTTAAAGATCATCTAGTTCAACCCTCCTGCCATAGGCAGGGAAGGTTTCCACTAGACCAGGTTGCTCAAAGGCACAATGTAATCTTGCCTTGAACCCTTCCAAGGGCAGAGCATCCACAACTTCTGCGTGCAACCTGTCCCAGTGCTTCAAAAAATATCCTCCTTGTATCTAGTCTGAACTACACTCATTCAGTTTGAAGCCATTCTCCCTTGTCCAATCACTACCTGCCCTTGTAAAAGGTCCCTCTTCATCTCTTGAGGCCCCTTTTATGTACTGGAAAGTGTTTTAAGGTCTCCTCAAAGTCTTCTCCAGTCTGGACAACTGTGACTCTCTCTCTCCTCGTAGATCTGCTTCAATTTCTTGATCCTTTTCCTGGACCTTCTCTGGACTCACTCCAGCAGCTGTCCTTTTGTTGGGAGCCCCAGAACTGAATGTATCAGACTTCCACGCAATAACAGTTAGGGAAACAGCTTATTCATTTCAGTTGATCTGTTACCTTTGAGTTAAGTTAAACAAAATTTATAAAAGGAAATACATGAAAATGCATGAAACAGGTTAAACAATGCTATTTTCACTAGAAAAACTGTTCTATTGCCCTGGATCCACTTTGACTGTTTTAGAGCAATATATTGAAATTTTTCAGTATATAAAGAGGATTGATATATTTGAGTTACTGACACTCAGTGAAACAGCTGAAAAAATGTGGTTAGCCTAACATCAGTATTGGAAAGATATCTACATGGTAGGAGACAGGGATGGTAGTTGGAACCCAAGGAAAATTTAATTTTCAATACAATTCCAGCATGTGCTCTTTCTACCTAGCGCTTACAGAGATAAAATTTTATAAAAGTAATAAATTGTATGGCTCTGTCTTCTAAAAAAAAGTTTAAGCTGGAGAAATACATTTGACAATTCAACATTTGTGGGCTGAGTAGTAAGAATAGGTAGTGATTAGTTTCTGAAATATATATCCAAAACTTTCTAAAACTACTGTAGTGATGGAAGAAGTGATAAATACACTGCTGATTTAGAACAATTCCAAAATAATTTCAAATATACATTCTAGATTTGAGATGACTGAATTATCTTAAACTTTTCCTGTCCTGGGAGATGGTTTTATCTTCCAGAATATTGTTCTTCAGTGGAAGTTCATTCCAATCAAATAGAGATGGCCACTAGATCATATCACTTCTTAAGCTATCCTGAAGAACATTTTTGTCCCTAAATACTAGTTTATCATAATTTTTGCTCCTTTATTAAGAGATGCTGCTCCATATGGCAAATCTTATGGGCATTTTAGTATCAAATGAACAGAAGATATTCTGTTTATTGAGAAAGATTTAAAAATTCAGTATCATTTGCTTTGCATTGAGAGATTTGCAGGCAACAGGAGTAACTATGAAACGTATGGAAAGCACTGAATGGCTGGTAAAAACATGCATTTAAAACTGTCAGGATGCAGTACACAGAGAATTCTACTTAGTCCTTACGTTTGCAAATAGCATAGTGTGAATAATAAATATCAAGTTTAACTAACTCCAGAAGGATGAGGAAAATGGAAGCAATCTCTTGCTGCTCACTTGATGAGATGTTACTGAAAGATAAACACTGTCTCACATCCATGAAATGGAGTGCTCCTGAAATTTTTTTGTTTAGATTGAGAAAGCAATAGTTCATTTTGGTGAATTTTGACATCTGATTGCATAACAGGGAAATGGTTCTCAGAAGGGAATCTCTTGCTGTTCTGAGTTTTTGATTTGTGAAAAGCTGAGAATTAAAATGGTCAGAAGTCACAGCAACTCTGTATAGATATCTTCTTTCTTCAAAGTCTCCAGTCTCTGAATAAGAGATAGTGAGCTGCCAAATAATGGTTCCCCTTGAGAGAAACCCTAAACCAAAACATAACAGTCAGTGTCAATCTTTTATTAAGATTAAATAACTTTTTACAATGCTTGCCAAACAATGCTTTGTATGCAATATGTATGCAATATGTATGCAATACATATTTGCACACGCAGATGACAGTAATACATTCTCCATACTTCTTTTTCCCCCTACGAAAAAGCCTTTTATTGGCATGAAAGGACGAAGTTTCAGGCTGAGCTCAGCTATCCATCTTCCACTTGCTCAGGTGTACAGAGCTGGCCCTGGGAGTTGCACTGGCCCAGTGGTGAGGTAGGAGCAAAACCAGGTTTAACAGAGAGCTGGGCAGGCTGGCACACACATTCCTCATTCCCTCTGCAAAGGAAACAAAATACTAAAGGCAGAAGTTAGCCAAAGCTGGTAGGTCACAGTAAGTCTGACGTTATCACTTCTCAGGCTGGCCTCAACAAAGAAAGGATGGCAAATTTGGCGGGGGTTTTTGTTTGTTTTTGTTTGTTTGTTTGTTTGTTTTTAAATGAGAGATTAGAGTTTGTGACTAGATAGTTTGAATCAACAGCAGGGTGCAGAATGCCATGGCTCTCCAGTTTTAGAGAAACTTCACTTTTTTTGTCATTCCCACTTCTGGTCCTGCGAGACTGAGGGCATAATAAGGAAGCCTTGTTCTATGATTAGACATGTAGTCTAGTCACAAATCTAAGAAGACTTTGGGGGAGGATACTGGAGCTCATGACACACCAGAGCTAACATCATGGAAATTCCACTTGGTTAGTGCCCAGGAATAGCTGGTTAGTGTCATTAGAAATAATAATTATTTTGGCTGTTTCTTGATTAAGGCAAGCATACTTGAGGGTGATGCATAGTAGATAAAAGTAGCCTTACAACAACCATACTCACAACAGTGCAAAAGCTCTGCCTTGTTTTTGTGATCATGGTTTGAGGATTTCTATTCTTGCAATTTTTTCAGCCTATTGGTACTGCAGTGTTAAATCATCCTCATGGCCACTCTCACACAGTTATTTGGGATTTCCATTTATCCTGTCAAGGATTATGTTAGGCTTCCCCACCTAATCATCATTAGGTTGGCACATTAATTCCTTCTGAGATTGCTAGTAATCTCTAGAGGTTTTGCTTTCTTGTAGGGAGTTCCCTCCCTTAAACTATTCTTGACTCAGGGCTGGAATTTTTCTTCTCTGTCTATATCAGTTTGCATTTCATGAAATCAAAATGTTTTCCTATGGACAGGCTTTTTTTACCAAGTGCACTCCATCATGTTGCATTCCTCATTTATCATACTACCAATGTTTGTGTCATATGTAAATTAACTCAGCAATATTTACTTTTAAATCATTTTGTTTTCCCTTACTGTTTGCAAACAACTTCCCTTAGATTTTTTTTTTTTTTTTAATTCTAGTTTAGATTTTGGCTATATATGAGCAAAAAAAAAAGCAGAAAAAAATAATTATAAGTATTTGGATTTATTCTATGTGAACAATGTGACCATTTCTGTGTAGTAGCTGTTGTATTACAATGTAGCAGTAGGCAAGATTTTTTTGTCGTGAATGACCCAAGCTGGAAGTCTGTTTTCTCTAATAGAAGACTGCAGTTCATGTAACAGTTTACTAGCTGTAGAAACATTTTTTCAATAATTGTGTTTTCTTCAGTAGTGATATCTGTGGTGTTCAGTACATCATATTTTGTGTTTTTCTAAATATTATTTCCTATTGTGAAAATATTTTTTTTGTGTCTGCCAAAGCATATTTAACATTCTAGTTAGGTAATTTTTAAAAAGAGAGGGGAGATTTTCAAAATGGAATTTTGGGTTATTTTTTCAAAGTTTTTAAATGAATACATTGAGTGTTTGATTTCTGGTTATAAAGAACCCAACCTGAACTTCTAAGTACCGTAAATTCATTCATAAAATGTAGTAAAAAATAACTTCAGTATCTGTTGCACAGCTGATGTGTGCCATATATTAGGAAAAAAAATCATAAGACCAGTGATTTTCTATAATTTAATAGGTAGAAGCAGATTCTGCTTAATTACTCATAATATTCAATGAAGATACAAACTTTGTGTTCCCAACTGGAGCAAAAAACAAGAACTAAATACCAGCGATTTCTTTTAAAAGCAGAACTCTGTTTTTAGGGAAGAAACTCTATCATCACTGTAAGCTCATATTTTGCTTATCAATTTCTGCCAACTCTTTTTCTATAAAGACAAAGCTCCACTTGTTTGCTTCAAGTCTCTTTGAATCTTCACTTGTGAAAATTCTTTGTTTTCTTTGATTCACAGAAAGTCTTTTTTTTTTTTCTTCTTTTTTTTTTTTCTTGTCCTTTTAAATTTTTTTTTCTTTTAATTTCTTTCCCCTGGAGACTGGCACTCCCATAGTTTATTTCTTATCATCCAAGACTCGGATTGACCAAACGTTGTCATTTAACAGCTCTGCAGTTTTCTAGTGCATATAGAGAGAGTTTGTTAAAGAAGCTGTGGCTTTGTTCATCACACTTTTTTGGGAAATGTCTTGTCTGGCTTTGAAGCCTGCCTCTCCCTGGGTGTTTTTTTTAAAAAAACTTCATTTTTAAGCAAGTCAACAAAGAAAAGTTTGGATTTTTTTTTTTTTTAATCTATTTTCAGTTTAGTGCCTCCAGAAATCAGCAAGGGCTTTAACTGAAGTACTTTAAGGGCTTTAAGGTACTGGGCCATGCTGGGGATGGTGTGGATTCGCATTCCTCCAGCAGGCACTCTGGGAGGCATTCTGCCTCGGGTAAGCACAATACCCTGCACAACTCTGGAGCACTGCCTGCTGCTCCCTTCCCTAATTGCTGCTTCCTCCCACAGCCAGCAGCTTCTGATGATTACTGAGTGGAGACCGTGACCCCATTTCATCTGCACCCCTTTTAGAGTTGCTGCTGTTAGGAGCACTAAACAGAAGCTTTTTATAGTTTATTTTTATGGTACATGTGGTACATGTCAGAGATTTACAGTGTTGTGCTTCCCTAAAAGGCAGCTCCTGAGAGCTTAGCTGATTCATTAGGGCATATATGTATTATTAGAGATTTAACTCTAGTACTAAAATAATTAGAGCTTACAAAACAGGAATGCAAAAGAGCCAAAAGATTTATTTTCCTTTTCCCTGCTCATTACCTTGTAAAATTTTAAAAGTAAAAAAATCTGTGATTTGAAAGCTTTTAGGTTCCTACTCTCTGGGTAGGGTGATGAAATTTTCTAGGTGATGATGCAAAAATTTGGGGTTTTGTTTGTTTGTTTGTTTTTGTTTGGTTGGTTCTTTTTGTTCAACAATAATAAATAGGAGTGTCTGTTTTAGATACTTCAGTCACCAGCTGTTAACAGGAAAAAAAGTAATATTCAAACTAAAAGACTGTTTTTCTCTTTAAAGGCATCAGAATTTAATCATCTTTGAATTCAGAAAATACATAATTCCTCTTCTGCTTAGAGAAAAAACTCTATGAAAATTGATCAGAAAACAGCTGAAAATAAATAAAACCTGCCAGATTTGGGGGGGTTTTGTTTTCTTGTGGTGCTTTATTTCGCTTGTTTTGTTTGGGTTGTTTTAAAGAGATTTGGGAATGTTCATTAGCTTTCCTAGTGCTTGATGTTTATTCATATTCTTTATCTCTTCACACAAAGGTCTATGGCACAGTTCAATTATAAACAAGAAAGAAAGGACTGAGGTACAAGAAAACTTAGCAGAGGCAAAATGTGCTTTAAGGACTTGTTTTGTTACAAAGAAGGAAGGTCTTAACACACAGCAGTACTGTGAATATTTCAAAGGGCATAAGAACTTTATGATCAACGTTGGCATGAAAAAGAGCTAGATAAAAAATTGGTTTTACCACAGAAAATACTGAAACAAATCAATATAACATTATGCCCCTACCAGAAAAATAAAAAAATAATGAAATCATTTTCCCTGCAAGGAATTGTCTTTGAAAACCACACTTGTTTGCCCTGGGAGGTTTTTGTTTGGTTGGGGGTTTTTTAAACATTAAAAAAAAAGTGGAATATCTCCATATCAAGGAGCATCTGCAGAGTGGTGGTGGAGGAAGCTGGTGATCCAGGGTTTGTGGAAATGGTGCCAAGGCTCAGTGCTTTGCCCTTCCCCAGGTTCCTTCTCAAGGCTGACTGTTGTGATGCCCATGGAGTGCATTACACTCGTTTGTTCAAACAAGCACTTTGTGAATTGCAGTGACCCAGGGTGAGAAGCGAGTGCCCTTATGGAGTTTTGTAGCAGAAGCAGTTCTCTGTCTTGGCTTGTAAGTGGCTCAAAACTGACTTTGAACTGAGAAGGGATGTTTGCATCTATAGGAATGATATCCTCAGAGGAACTGCTCCCTTTGAGTGTAAATGATTGTTTTAATAATAGATTCAAGTTCTGCTCAGAAAATATATTTTAGAACAAATTAACTAGCTTTGAAGTCACAAATAGATACATATTTGGATACAGGTGTTTGATATGGAATGTGCATTTGGCATGATAAATGTACAGACAATTAAATCTTAGGTTTATGAGCAAAGCTGGTCAAACAGTTTTTCAGCATAATACATCACTTTTAATTTAGTGAGTCACTGCAATAATTCATTATGATTCAGTTAACACTAGAGACGATAACTTTCTTCTCTCATGTGGCTACTTTACTGCAATGATCACTTTTTTTCTAGAAACAGACTGATTTCAAGGAGAAACCATACACCCTTTTGGGGGAACAGGGAAGGGGAAAGGATAAACAGAACAGCAGATCGTATAAGTGGCACAGAATGAAGAAATTTGAAGTTCAATTTTCTTGTTCCATCTCTTTCCCAAGTTGTATCTTGAATGAATAAATATTTATTTATGAATAAATAATTGTCAGTGGGAGAGAAGAAAGAGAACTAGACCTTGTCTTGTCCAGGGTGTGTGTCCAGATTGAAGTTCTTGCTTCACCTTAGAAGAACATTGAGTATTGCTATGAAGGAGTGAAAATCTCTTGGCCAAATTTCCCAGTCTTTTGTTCTCATTGAAACGAAAAAACTTTTGTAGTTTCTCATCTTCTTGATTTCTAACATATCTATTGGTATTATTTTCTAATATCACAGGATATTTATTGTGGGTTTTTAACATCCAGAAACTGCAATGTCAAGCAATCTATCATGTACATTTGAAATTCTTATTGAAAGGCATCACTGGAATTTCTTTGTTTAAAAGAATAAAAAACTCTCCAAAAACTCAAAATAATTGGTCATTCATCAACACATACAGAGATAATGAAAATAACAAAAAAAAAATTGTTTCCAATATATATGTGTCATTAAAATATTTTGCTATTTGGAAATAAAATTTAAGGACTGAAGGGAAATATGAATAGAAATAATTCTAGATTTTGAGTTATTTGCAGTGTTAAGAAACCTTCTAACATTTTTTTCTGTTGTTTGTTGTTGTTTGCTTAAAGTACCTGCAAAACTACCCTGATTTGCTTCATTCTCAGCAAATTAACAATATTTGTAGAGTGGTGAATGAAGATATTAAAAGGTAAGACTTATAGAAACATAATATTCTTTTATGTAACAATTATTAAAAAACCAAAAACCCACTGGAATATATAGGAAGATATAGGAAGATATAAGAAGATATAGGAATATATAGGAATATATATGTTATTGCATATACATATATCTGTGTTTTTTCCTATATGGAGACTACATAAAAGTAAAAAGATATTGAGGGACTAACTGAATGAAATAGTCCTTTTGTATGGGGATGCAAAACAATGGGCATAACAGAGGTCAGCATTGCCCTGAATGTTTCTATCACAGTTTTAAATACATATAACTGTAGAGTATAATTAAAACTCATATAAAACAACTATGGAGAAATTAAATAGGTGTAAATTTATGATTTGAATGAGTCTCAAGAGCAGAAGACCTTGTCTGTGGTGGGTGCTTCGTTCAGATTAAGATTTGCCGCACATGGGTAGGGTGGATTTAGGTGCATACACCATTATCCAACAACATCTCAGTCCTTAGCATCCTATGTCTTCACACTGGAAGCCTCTATGTGGAAATCAACTAACAAAAAATATTTTAGTGGTTTTTTGAATATTGCTGGAAGGAAATGATAAAGAGTTTGTGCTGCTATTAAACTGCATTAAATTTTATTTTGGAATAAATTCCAAAGCTGAGACCTATCTCCTGGTTTCCTCTGGGATAATGCAGTAATTTTCTCCACTGCTTAAATTAATGTGACTTTGGAATAGAACCCCAAGTAAATCATCAGAGAAATATTATCTTCAACTGAGGTGAGCCAAATTACCTCAAGCAAGAATCTTCTTCAGAGTGGATGAAGTTACAATTTAAATGCAATATCCTACCAGTGTTCCCAAACTAAGTGGATAGAAATTATAGAAATAACAGCTGACATTTAGATCCTTATTTAGGAATGCACTGGAGGCAGGTTGTTCTAATTCCAGTTGTTGTAATTGCTGTAATTGACAGTCTTGTGGCTTGTGGGTAATGTTTTGTCCTGTGAGAAGTAATGTTTAGTTGTGGTAAACAACAATATGTCTTTCTGAGTGTATGTGAACCCACACCACCTCCTACAGCTAGATTAACTATATTAAGGGGGCTTGTATTGCCACTGGATGCCACAGATCCAAACTGTGTGTGGAAGTCATGGAAGTAGCTGCTGCCTATAAAGAATGGGGTAAGCTTTATGAATACCAAGGAGAGAGGATGCTGAAACTTAAATTAAAAAAAAAAAAAAAAAAGAAAAAAGAAAACAAACAAACACTGTGAACGCTCACAAAACCCCCAATAAACAAAAAGTAAAGTAAAACCAACATTCAACAAGCTCCCTCATTAGTGTTGAATGTTTTATTTGCATAGCCATCTGCTTCCTGTAGAGGCCATCTCTGTCCTTAATAGTTCATACAGAAGAAAAAAGGGTTAACTGCTGTTACCCCTAGTACATGAAAAGTGCTAGATTTTAAATGACAAGGCATTCTTCCTTGAGAGCTCCATATTTATATGTTGAGATTAAACTAAAGTAGCATCACCATCTGTTACTGTGCCATGTTGTGATTCCACAGCACCAGCACAGTGTCCTAGGGAATGTCAGATAGGAAAACAGGAGGAGAAAGAGGGCTGATGCAGCCAATATAGCAAAAGCACAAGTTCAGTAAATCCAAAGTGTGTTGTAATTTAAAAACAGTCTTTAAAGCTGAACTTAGAGCATCATACTTACTCTGCTCCAAACCTTTAATCCCAACCTTTGTAATAGCTGCTTGTCTGCATTAACACAAACATGTCTCTGCCTTGCTCCATGTTCTTAAAACTGATGTTTGTATAAGGCCAAGTACATGACAGGTGTCTAAGAAACACATGCCCATAAAATTTTCATTCCACTTATTTTAATTCCCTCACCTAAAACTGCAATATGTGTTACTTTAGAATGATATTGAATTATGTAGAATACTTTATGGTATTCTAAGATTTTGCATTAGATTGCATAATGAGAAAGGAATCATGCAAATATCAACGTCTAATGCTAAATAGATACCGTGGATAAAAAGAAACTGAGCAAAATTACCCGGTTTAATACCATTATGTATATTGTGATCATAAGGGATGAACAGCCTAATATTTTTTGTCTTTTATTCCAGAATATATTTTAATTTTTTAAAAAATGTAATTTTATGTACATACATTGAATCTCTTTCCCTTTGCACTGTTGGAGATATAAGGCTTCTAGCAATCCTTAGGATAGAGCAGAGTGGCTGAAAATCTGCCCAATGATAAAGGACCTTGGGGTCCTTGTTAGCAGTGGCTAAACATGAGCCAGCTGTGCCCAGGTGGCCAGAAAGGCCAATGGCATCCTGGCCTGCATCAGCAATAGTGTGGCCAGCAGGACCAGGACAGTGATTGTGCCCCTGTACTCAGCATCAGTGAGGCATCACTTGCAATCCTGTGTTCAGTTCTGGGCACTCACCACAAAAAATACATTGAGAGGCTGAGTGAGTCCAGGGAAGGGCAATGGAGCTGAGGAAAGGTCTGGAGCACAAATCTTACAAGAAGTGTCTGAGAGAGCTGGGGTTGTTTAGCTTGAAGAAAAGGAGGCTATGAGGAGGTCTTATCACTCTCTACAACCATCAAAAATAAGGGTGGAGGTGGAGGTCAGCATCTTCTTCCAGTGACAGGACAAGAGGACATGGCTTCAAACAGCACTAAGGGAGGTTCAGGTTGGAAGAATTTCTTCACTGAAAGGGTGGTTCAGCATTGGAATGGACTGCCCAGGGAAGTGGTGAAGTCACCATCCCCAGAAGTGTTCAAGAAATGCCTGGCCATGGCACTGAGTGCTGTGGTTTGGTTGGCATCATGGTATTTGGTCAAAGGTTGGTCTTGGTGATCTTGGACTTTTTTCAACTTTAATAATTCTGTGATTCTATAGTACTTAAGAGAGATTGGAATGCTGTCTGACTTCAGGTAACATCCTCTGTGCAGGATCCCCAGGTGGTCCATAAAAACAATAGAAAGGTTGTACAGTGCTGAAAATGGTTGTTGCCCTGATTTTCATTGCCTTCTGGTGTTTGCATTCCTGCAGTGAAGTTTCTCATGGACTTGCATGTAAATAATATATTTTTAGACTTGTTTTCATCTTTGTTTACATAGTTGTCCTCTAGGAGGAGATAGGTGAGTGACTGTGATTTTCACCAATGAGGTTGGAGAGGTGGAAACATCTTCTTCCAATCCCTTGCCTCTTCTAGAATTCTATATAATGGAGTCAGAAATTTAATAATAAATCTTCTTCCTGCTGAACCAGAGAGAGTGCAATCTCGTTCCTTCGTGTCCTATTGCAACAAATGGTTACAGTTAATCCTGATTTATAATGTTCCCCATGCCACTCTTTAATGCATTTTATCCAGGGACAGTACACCACAATGAAATGAATGACAGATATGACAGGATGACATGTGAGTGAGAGGAATCAGTCTCGGTTTGGAAAAAAATCTCAAATTTAGTCAGTGCTTAAAATAGTATGGCGACTTGATTTTGCTATTTTTTTCATCTCTGTGCTTTAAGAAGTAAGTGAAATTTTAAAAATAATCCAGTGATTGATGAAGGAAATGTAGTGAAAGTTAGAAGCACATGAAAGGTATCAGGAAGCAAACATGAAGGAAATGATAACAGCATTTGCTAATAGCTTTGATGTTAATAGTATTTGAAAAGAAGAAAGTTTCCAGTGTCCAAATTCTTATGTTCACCCTGATTTATATTTTTCTAGCAGCCAAAAGGAGCTACATAACAAGCTTTAACAAGCTCTGTGAAGTTTACCTTGAAATAAGCTACATCTAAATTACCATCAGCTTAGGAACCTGGAACAGAAATAACTTCTGAAGAGATTTGGATAACAAACCTGGAAGCATTTTTAGTTTTAAGAGTCTCAGTTGGCACCTGGGCAGGCAGACACAGGAGGAGAAAACACAGGCAGAAGTTGAAACAGAATTGCCTACCAGGAAAAGCTGTTTGCACAGGTCACACTTTGCTTAGAGTTGAGGATCTGACAGAGACTCCCTGTCCTCAGATATTAAAACAAAATAGAAAAATTGTAGTTTGAAGCATGCTTTACAGTAGGTATCCTTCTGCTCGTTTTAGGTGGAATCTAGCAGGTTATATGTCTGAATGAACAGAATTTTATGTCACAAGCATCATACTGAAATGAAGAGCATTTTCATTTGAATTTCAACTACAGCAGACTCATCTGATAAAAAGCATCAGAAGACTCAGTGCAGGCTGCCCTGACACAAGGCCCAGCAGAGATTATTACATCTACTTTGACCACGTCTTCTAACTTGTAGACTTCAGATGAATATAAGTAGTCATCCATGAACTCTCCTACTAATCAGTCAGAAACCGGAGGAATATTAGCTTCTTTTTTCTCTTCTTTTACTTTATATATATATATATATATTTAACAATGTATCTTTTTTGTTTGAAGATTTTTTTAAAAGTCCACATAGGCAGCCTAGAGTTTGAAAACAACATTAAAATAAAAAGTTTAAAATAGTATGCAAATTGTGAGGGAGAAATGTGGTTGCTCTTCTACCTTTGATTATGGTATTTAAAATAGATATGATTGAAATATCTGTGTTTTAAATTGAAAAAAATCTTATTATTTTCTAGGACAAATACTTAGGTTACAATGAACTATCTTGCAGGAAATAAACCTTTCCATAGCTTTTCCAGCCTGCCAGAAAAATTCGGCAGCCTGCTGCTCTAATTCCTCTGAGGTGTCCCTGAATTAAAATTCTTTGCCTTAGTTTTGCCAACAGAACACATGCCAAATCACAATCAAAGAATTAAGAGGTTTTTCTGCTGTGCTCCAGGTGCACTTGAGTACAAGTATGGGGATGCTACTTCAATCCCTGATTCTGAACTTCCAGAAAAAGCTTTTCCAAAAACTGAGAGTCACTGCACTATTTCATAACTCCATTGGAGAGATATATATTGTGGATGCATAAAAAAGGAAATAGTAAATATGTCCTTGTTTGGCCAATATATCAGGTAGACACAGGAAGCAATTATCAGCATTTTGCTGATGGATCATTTATTCTCTATGTTCTTTCATGTCAGAGGTTTAAAAATGAAATAGAAGGCATGGCTTCATGATATTTTCCTAATGGACATAATACATCTTCTCAACTGTAATGTCAGAAATTTAAGCAAGCTGGCAGCCAATGACCTAGCAAAAAAAAAGCGGTGGGTTTGCCCTCCTGTCCATCACCAAAACAAAGCAAAAAAATCTCTCACTTCTGAAATCTTACTGTATTAATTAATCTCTCCTCAGGTAAGTGATTAAAAAAATCCTTAATACAAAGAATGTAATGAAGTAATCCACATACACACAAGGTAAATCTAGGGATAATGGCTTTTAAAATATTAAAATATTTGTTTACAGATATTGACTCAGGAACTATAAATCTGTCTCTGCAAGGAGCAGACTGTAGTCAGGAATAAAAAACCAAGTCAGAAATCATTTAGTAGATGTCTGAGTTACAACAGTTTATTCTGTACGTTATGGAGGAATAAAGAGCTGCAGTGAGCCTTTAAAGGTTTTGCAGCAGGAGCTAAAGGAATACACTGAAGTTTTTAACATTAATGTATCTGACACTTTAGTTTTTTAAATTTTCCATATGATGTTAATGTATCGTTCTTTACTCTAAATAGAAATGTTATTTTTCCCTCTATTTATCTTTTTTTTCTTTTTTTTTTTCTTTTTTTTTTTTTTAGTATCATGTTACCAATTT
>VWYP01013504.1:25026-37196 GCA_013400435.1 Pycnonotus jocosus
TTAGAAGTGTTTTGTTAAGGTATGAGGCCCAGGTGGCATCTCTAGCTTGATGTTAGGAGTAGATAATTAAAGTAGAACTTTGTTCTGCACAGTCTTGTGGAATAACTAAGATATTCATCATATGATTCAGCCATTATAATACACATAAATATCTTTATCTCAGGCATATCTTCAAGTAGCTTGACTGGAGCCCAGCCTGCTAGTGGTTCAATAGTGAATCCAAGAAAACATTTACAAAAATATGCTTTGTCCTATCATCTCCTTCATAAATCAAATAAAAGCAAAGGCAATTTGTCAATGTTTGTCAATACTGACTTTGTTTTATCACGTGTTTTCTAGTTGAACAAACGCCACAATTACTTATTCCTGCTATGCAGCCTCTTGGTTTAATTGCATATTAAGTTTTAAAAGCTATGTCAGTTAATTCAAGTGCTTGACCACTTCTGCTGTGTCCGAACAGAAAACCAGATTTTCCTGTAACAAACTCAGCCCCAAGAAGAAGAAATTATCTTACCAAATCCTACTCCACATTTAAACTCTAACCAGAGAAAATGACTGCTTTTTTAGACTGCCTTTTGCAGTTTTCTTTATTTCTTTTCTGTTAACAATAAAGATATATATTTTATTTATTGTGTCCTGTCTGTCATAGCTTCTCTCTCCATCTCCCAAAATGAGAACTGCAATTCATCACTTACCTCCTGACCCCCTTGCCATAGGGTTTACACTCAGATTAGCCAGTTCTGATCTTTCAGCAATGTAAGGCAGTCTTGGAAAAGCAGGTGAGGCTTTGACTTCAGGGAAAAATTTTCTTTTTCATTTTTGTTCCCTAACTGATGATTTTTTCCTGAGCATCATAAGCCTAATCCTCTCTTCTGCCTCATCAATTTTGCATTGATATAACACATTCTTTTGATGGTGCAAGTCAGAAAGAATCCCAATTGGAATTTTTTTTTTCATATTTACATTTTTCTCATCTGATCATTTGTTTTTTTCTTCCACAAAAAGCTGTTCCTTCAGTGCCATACATCTGACAATCTGTTTAATTGTTCAGCTGAACATGCAGAGGCAACACAAGTGGGGCAGGGGGAGTCGACAGACTTCCACTCATGCCCAGAACAACATATGGAACATATGGATCGTCAAGAGAGTTGAGAAGCTTTCATTATTTCCTGTTATCTGTCAGTTTTCACATTGTAGGAACAGCATATATCTAAAGCCTGTTTGGGGGGCTTCTTCAGTTGTGGGATTACATTCAGGTTGTAGCTCCCATATTTGTAGCCACTCAGCAGAAGTGTTTATGTGAAGAGCCCTTTGTGGATTCATCCTGGTTTGACTAGATTGCTACTGGAAGCTATCAAAGAGCCATAAAATCCCCAGCACTGGCTTTACCTTTCCTGTGGGCATTGACCAACATGACAGTTGTTTCACTTCACAGCTGTAGCTGTAGCTTTTCCCTTTCAGCTCCCCAAACCACTCAGCACAGGAATGGCAGAGCCTGTCTGCTCTGACCTGCAAAGCCTCTTTCATTTCTTGCTGTCTTTGTGCCCAGGAGGGGATCCAACGCTGGTACATCCTCTGATTAGACACAGGGCTCTGGAGAATGGCAGAGCAGAAGTGCCCAAGCCAAAAAACATTGATTTCTAACACGTGGATCTAAAATCTAATCAAATTTCAGTAATATCAGCCTGTGACCTTTTCTGTTATTAGTGAATTTATGCACAGCTTAGTCTCTCACTCCCTCAGCACTTTGTGTGTGCTGGTGTTGCCTTCAGCATAATTATTGGAAAATTTTGAGTGCTAATTGAGCATGATTGAATTTTGATATAAATCATGTGTAGTGTTTGTGAGAAGAAAAGCTTGCTTATGTTTTTTTCAGAGTGGTAAGGGATTGGGAAAACGAGATTTACCACAAGACATAGAATTCTGATTTTTCACGATCTAGTTATTTTTATTATAGCTCCATTACCAGGAGTCTGGTGACATAGTTCCATGTAGAACAGTACATGTTTCACTTAAAATCCATTAAATGCATAACCATGAGATCCCTTGCAGGACTGAAGTGAAGCTCAGATAACACAGTCATTGAAAAACCCCTCTATTTTCAGGTGTTTAACACAGCAGTGAAATTTTGCTTCTGGCAGAAGCTTGACTAACATCAAAGCATCAAAAATACATTTTATAAAATTACTTTTTTACATTTTCTGAAAAAATTTTGGCTTTTCTTTCAGAAATAAAAGAAAGGTGGTGTCCTAGAATACTTTGCTGAGTATTTTGATGCTCAATCTGTAATCAAAGCTGTTGCTTTCTTTCATCATATTATTTTTAAAAAATCATTTTCTCTTAAAACTCTTTAAATTTTTTATACCTATTGGTGAAGATGCTTTAATTTCACCACTGAATGCATGTATTGGTTAAGTGAACTAATGTGACTTAAAAAAATAGTATGCTTTGTCTCAAACATTCTCAAACAAACAAGAATTAGAAATAATAGTTTAATTCCCACAAAGTAAAATACTGAAAATCACTTTTGAAAGTATTTGTAAGTAATCTATTTGTCTAAAACATTAAAAAATTTAGAAACACAAATTGATTCACAAGGTGACTTTTTGCCTAGTTTATTTGAATTTTAGCTTATTAGCTAAGCCCATGCTAGGTGCTCAAATAGCTCAGTTAATTTTTCCATGTCAACATTCTATTCTGTTTTCATTCTGATTTCCAATGTTTTGAAATTTGGCAATCTTTTTTCTCTTACAATAAAGTTACCTTTAATTTGGAATAAGGATGAATGATAAATTGTGAAATGCCTGGGCTCGATCAAGTTTTCTTAGTATGATCAAGCCTGAAAATTAAATGAAAATCCAAACTTACATCTGCCTTTTCTAACATATCTTAATAACTTAATTGATAGATTTTAAGTTACAGCAAAAAAATTATTCGTGATTCAAGATTCCATTTTATCCTTGCAAGTTCAATATCTTATCTAAGAATGTAGGAATTTTAGCAAAAACAATTTCTAAATACTTTATTTTAAAAGATTATTTTTCTAGGCAGACTACATGTCCATTTTAAAAAATGC
This sequence comes from Pycnonotus jocosus, assembly GCA_013400435.1. Lineage (NCBI taxonomy): Eukaryota > Metazoa > Chordata > Aves > Passeriformes > Pycnonotidae > Pycnonotus > Pycnonotus jocosus. The sequence continues at coordinate 28,103 of VWYP01013504.1, forward strand.
ACTATGCAATTTTAGTATTTAAAATTGAAAAGATAAGGTCAGCTGAAGCTCAGTCCCTCAAAAATATGTTTACCATTGAATTATTTGATATATATAATATTATATGAATAACATATGAATTTTTGTAAGAAAAACAGATGTTCCCTTCTTAAGCAAGTTGTAGAAGGGACCATGATTACAAGAGAAGTACTCTAAACCAGCTCCTTGGAAATTTAGAGTGGATAAGAACTGCATATATATGTAAAAGCACATATATACTTCTACAAAAAAATTATTTTAAGAGCCTGTAACATGAATTTTTAAATCCTGTAGCAATTGTAATTAGCAGACTGAAAATTACATGGATAATTTTTTTATAAGGTTAAACAAATCCCAAAGCTTTGTTTGGATTATGAGGAGAAATTTAATAACATCGGCAAACATGAAGAAATATGGAGGGGGAATCTTTTCTATTTAGTCACTTTTTCTTAGTTTCCACTAAAAACTCTAGAAATACCCAGCTCAGGACAGCCTCTTACCTAAGAGGTTGATTGATAGACATCCATTGATGATGAAGAATCTGTCAATAGTACATCCCACACTAATACTTTCTTTTAGCACTTTTTAATCTATTGGTACTCTGCTAAGACTAAGATTTCTTCAGCTTTATTTTGAACTCCTTCATTTGCCATGCATAATTCTTACCAGGAGGACATTCAGTGTTTCTGACTCCCCAGGATGAAGAAAGTACTGAAGACTAACTAAAATAAAAGGTAGAGATATTTCATGTCATATACCTAAAGCTCTTCAACCAGGCGTAATGAAATTCTTCAAAATAACTAAAATATTTTGAATACATAGACAAACTGTCTCTAAATGATTGGATTTTAGATTTAAACTGTGCTGGCCTTTGTCTTTCTCACATTATACAGCTTAGTATTCCGCATACTAGCAGTGGTAGAGAAAAGAAACTTGCCTGCATCAAAAGAACTTAGAAGCATTTAGTGAGGGATTATGGGTTTTGGGTTTTTTTAAACATGTTTATCTCATTTTTAAGTATATCAGTACTTGATAGGGCTCTGGTATAGCCTGGAAAAATATATCATTTCTCCTTAAGGCCAATTTGTGATGATACCTTGCAAATTTTGGCAATAGAGTACTTCTCCAGTGATCATCACTTACAGTCCACAACATGCAGGGGATGAGTATTCAGTGGGATGAGCATTTCTGTGATTTCACATGGTGAAAAGGCTGAAGTCTGACTGTTTCAAACACATTAGAACTCAACATTGTTTTGCATCTTGCAGGGCTCCAAGGGAAGAGTAGTATAGAATTCATTAATGCGTAGATGAAAAGGAGAGAAGGCAAAGTAACTATTCCTAAGTGTAACTCTGGAGAGAGTGGGATGAAACAGAATATAATCATTTCTTGAAGCCCCCTGGGAAAAATCCAAGCTTGTATGACACAATAGAAAAAATCATTGAGATACAATTGATCTGGAAGCTTTGAGGTTTTGGGAATATAGTGTTATTTGTACCAGATAATAGTAACGTGAATAGTAGTAATATTCAATAGATACTACAAAAATAACATTTAAAACTCATCCTCCATTATTTGAGAACTTATAATATGAGACTTTAGGCGCAGCCTTTTTCTGAAATGCTTTGTGCACCTAAATTGTGCTGCAGCTGGCTGCTGGATCAGATTGATATTAAGCACATCTGGTAAAGCAAATTGTCTTAGTGGGGTACAATTGAACATAAAATCATAAAATAGTTGCAGTTAGGAGGCATCTTCAAATACTTTCCACTAAACCAGGGTAATCAAAGCCACATCCAGACAGGCATTGAATAATTTCAGGGATGAGGCATCCACAGATTCTCTGGGGAACCTGCTCCATTGCTCGCCACCTGGATCTTTAAGTATAAAACCACTGCTTGTTGACCTGTTGCTACAGGTGCTGATAAAATGCCTCTGCCCATCTGTGTTCCAGGTGCCTTTAGTAGATTGGAATGCTGCACTAAGCTCTCTCTGGAGCCTTCTCTTTTCCAGACAGGACAACCCCAACATAACTCAACCTTTCTTCGTAGGAGCACTGTTCAAACACTCTGCTCTCTCTTGTGGCTCTCCTCTGTACCTGCTCTAACAGGTCCATATCTGTTTTGTACTGGGAACCCCAGTGATCTGCCATTCTGTGATATTTCTCAGGAGCCTTTGCTTAGTTTGCTTATAAGACAAAGTCATTGTTCTTATGTTATTAAAAAAAAAAAAAAAAAGAGTAAAATGTTCATTTATTTTTAATAGCTATTTATTCACAAAGTTCTTGCTGGACAGAAAGTAATGAAAAGCAGATATCACCTGGGGAGGCTTCACAGAACCTTATCTTTACCATGCCTTTTAGTACTTTTCATTTTCAGATAAATGTCAATTTATTTTCCTTAGGTTTACAGTGACCTTTTTATATTTTAACAAAATATTGTAGCATCAAAATAGCTTCAGAAATACTATATCAAAGGCTTTGCTGTTAATTATTGCAGTGCTATAAAGGAACCATCAACTAGTGTGAAAAAGGTCGTGTTGCCCAATCTGATTTGAGAAAATGAAAAATTTCCCTAATTAGCAAAAAAACCCAAAGATAAAACAACCTACCAAAAACTGCTGTCGTCTATCTCCAAAGAAAATTATTCTTTCCTTTATCATTGCCATTACAGTAGAAATATTGTTTCTAGTCAAGAATACCTAAGAAGGCAAATTTTGCTTTACCTTCTCCCAATAAAAAAGATAAAATAAATGCATATATTAAAAAAACGCCAAAATAAAACATATGAAAAACACAATATTGCAATTTTTAAAGTTTGACTTTATGAATTTATAAAGTGTCTGTACATCATCACGAACTCAGTAGGCTTTTGAAGAAAGAATTTTTTTCTAAAGACAGAAGCAGAAATTATATATTTTGAAATACTAAGTATTTCGTTTATGTGCTATTATAATTAGATCATCTCTAGTTTCCTGTTTAAGTAGGGGAAAAAAACCCACCAGAAAAGTATTGTATGCTTTCATGAAACAATATTATTTGAGCTACATTTTGATATCATGTTAGTTAAAAGTTGCAATGTTTCTCCTTTAGGAAGTCTCCTTTTGAAAATTTAAAAAATATTCAAGGGAAATTGAAGACACTTGAAGAGAAAAAATTCTCAGATCTTGTAAGATACCTGACAGTTATAAAGAAATGAAAAAAAAAAGAGATAGAAACATTATTTCTCACCAATTCACCTTTATCATTGTCCTGGAAAAACCCAGATCCAGTGAGATCCTGACCTGTCTCAGCAGCTACACGGGGCTGAACAAGAATGGAAACGGAACCTTGCTGGGCTTCTTTTCCAGAACCCTTTGGGGTCCAAAGGTATTTTGTCTATTAATACGTTAAGGTAGAATTCATATTTGTTTCCTGTGTTTTCTTTTAAAACTGAAATTGAGGGAAAAGTACTAAAAGGATTGTTGGTAATCACATACTGGGAGAAAAAACAGGATGTGGCTGGAGAAGCAGGCCCTGTAGAGGTAGGACATCATTTTTCTGAGACAAATGTGTTTGTTCTAGTTTCTGGGGATAAGCACAGCTCAATACTGTGCAAGTGCACGCTTGCTCTGAGTTCAGGCCCCAGGACCCTGGATACCTGAGCCCCAGCCACACTGATGTTGGAGCCAGGACTGCTGATCTCTTTTTCTTTTTTTTTATTCTTTCCTTTTTCTCTTTTTCTCTTCACTTAATCTCTCTCTATTACTGTTTATCCTACCCCTTCATCCAAAATCTGCTGCCACAAGCTTATATTGGGAGGTCAGCGGACTAACACACCAATTTCCGTGTCAAGAGTGTAATTTTTTAATAATACTTTGTAAAATTTTGTGGGGGAAAGAAAAAGCCTCTCGCTTTTGTCGTTCCTTTCAGCCACATGCATCCACCAATCTTGGGTGTTCCCTGCCCCAAAAGGGTGGGACACCACAATTTGTGTCATAGAGGATGTCCCTGCTTTGGGCAGAGCTCGAATATACTCCAAGGACTGACCAATGCATATACAGGATATATAGGATGTAGTTAGGTACATTCTGTGTTTCTCCCCTTGGTATGTAAACCTCAAAATCTGTAGCATTGATATGGAAATTGAAAGGAGATGAAGATTTCTTAATTTCAGACTCTACAATTCTGTCTTGCTATGGTGGTTTATTGGCAATGTCCTTCGGAGAAAAATAATTATTCAAGAGATACCACATCCAAAACACTTCATTTTTTCTGCAGGAATTTCAGTTGCTCTCAAATACTTTGATGTCTTAATTTCTGTGACCAGTTGTGCTGTGCTTTCCCAGCAGAAGGAGCAGAAGGTCTGGAGCAACAAGGCTGTCTTTCCTTTTGATTACTCCAAGTGCTATACTGAAATACCTTTAATGCTAAGTACACATTGAAAAGTTGTCACTTGAGCTTATCTTTCTGGAAAACAAACAAATTTTTTAAACATCATCTTTTTACATAGGTCAACATTAAATAAATTTTAAACTCCTTTATAATGTAAGGTTGCATAAATTGAATTCCTTGAAAATAAATTAAAAAAAAAAAAAAAGGTAAGTAGATTAATGGGTTAAATCTCTTTACACATTATCATTCCAAAGTCAAACTCCTGTTTTCCCTCTGGCAAATTCACTACTCTTAGCTTGCTTTTCTCAAAGCTGTTGGATTTTTCTCAGTGTGGAGGAAAGTTGAAGGACTAGGTGATGACTGGGATGGGTGACAGATGATTCACTTGTTTTACTCCGAGGCCATCCCCAGTTAGCACAGAAGATTATATATTGCATTTGATGTTGTACAGTGAATTACAGACCTGCCAATAAGTTATTAAGTTTTCTGAGCTGTTTGGAGAAGTTAGGGTATTTCCTGCCTCTTGTGTTGAATTTTAAACAAGCCACTCTCTCCTGGCCATGTCCCTCCCATATCTATTCCCTTGTGTCAGTGAGCCTTAAATCACTAAGTGTAAGATCTTCTATCCCATTGCCTGTCCTCATTTTCTCATTTCATGATTGTTTTTTCTTCACTAAGTGCAAATATCCTAAGGGCATGTTATTTCCTTTCTTTGCTTTCCCCAAGTGTTTTAGCCTTATTACTTCAGACAAAGATTTTTTCACACCCTCCTCCTCAAGTTCTGCTTGCTTAAATCATGAAGTTGGATTTTATTTTTTTTTTACAGAGGACGTGCTTACTCTTTCTCTGCCATCAGAAACTGCCCCAGTCAAACACGTATTTCCTTTTTGTAAAATAATTGTTGGATAGTTTATTTTCTTCTAGCACTTTAGATGGTTAACTTTTTTTCTCATTAGGAATTCTGAAGAAACCTTTCTGTTTGCTTTGTGATGTTTGGAAAACCACAGGATTCTTTTTTTTTCCCCTGTCTCAAGGACGTGCAGTCTATCGGTCTTGGCACAAATTCCTATTAGATTTTGTGTCTGAAAATACTGCACAAGATCTAATTTTTTATTCTGTTTTCCTTTTTTATTTTTCACTTTCTTCTCTCAGGAGACTCCTGCATTGCGAGAGTAACATAAGGGAATATATTCCTACATTTTGTGCTTATTTAGGAGACTACTTCACAAAAGAAATTTCTTGAAATTCTTACTGTCCACAAAGGGCCTCATTTAATGGTTAAAGCCTTGGAGGAGTCTGCAAAAATTTTCTTCTGACTTTTCCCCTTCTGAACTCTGGGTCAAAAAATATATAAACAGCAATGCACAGGTAGTGATATCTGCATATTCCAACAGTTTCCTTGGGTATCTGATATCATTACAGAGATTAAATGATAATTCTGAGTTTTGTGTAAATGGAAGTGTCCTGCACATTTAATTTTTTTGGTCTTATAGTGCTTATAAAAACAAAACAACCAGGCATGATATTTTTGAGCTTGAATTTTTTGAAATAGCCAGGTATTTGACATGACTTATAAACTCCGAAGACAAAGGTGGTGTTGTTCAGCTGCTTTTATAATGCCAAGGTGATTTTTCTCTGTATTCTGACCATCAGAAAATATATTAGCAAAAATTCAAGTGTTTTACAGTCTTTACCAGTTTCTGCTGGTTTACACACAGCAAGCAGTGATTTTTTCCCTAACCAAGTTAAACAGTTGTTCAGGGAATAATCCAGACTTTTTAATTCCCTAAATATTGCCAATGAGTTGGTTAGAAATGCCGCTGAACACCTTCACAAACTCCGTGTAACAAAATGTCACTGGGGGAAGTTCTCTGCCGTGCTGAGTGTAATACCATCTCCTTTCAACTACATATCTCACAGGTAAGAAGGGTTCCTTCAAATATATTGATGAGGTCAGAAGAGATTCATGAGGGAGAAAAGCTCCCTGGAATAGGCCATAATAGGACAGGAAAGCACAAATGACATGCCACTGTAGTCAGCATTGAATAGAGGATTATGACAGAAGTGACTACTTTAAAATATTGTTCCTGTCAGCTCTTCCTGCAGATATGAGAATGAAACTCCAAAAGAAGTGAAATAAGGAAAATTTTAAGGTAGCATTCAAGTCCTTTTCTTTCTCTTGAATAATTTTTTTTTGTCCAAAGTTACATATTTTTTAAAAGTACTGAAATAAATTCAGTAACTTTTTTTATCAGGAGAGATAAATGGGAAAATCATCAGAAAGAAAAGAAGAATAGAATGCATAAGAGAGCAAACCAAACTATTTTCAAAATGGATGGTTTCTTTTCCAAGTCTTTGAAATTGAAATAATAATACCAGTTATGCTTCAACATCTCATTTTAAAGAGGTGATGTCTTGGTAGAGTCATGAGCTTTTCCAGCATCATGTGGAAGTCAGGCGTCTGTTTCAAAAGCAAAGGGAATTAAGAATAATGTTGCTTGTGCTGCTTATTTTTATGTTATCATATTGTACATATTCAGGTTATCTTTGACTATTATCTTCTAAAAGGAGACTCATAAAAATAGGTAGAATGAGGCTTATGAATTTTTTAATCTATGATGACTTTGTCACTTTAGTTGTACTAAATCTGTGATGTCTTGTGCAGAGGGATGACATTGCAGTGGCTAAATGACAATTCTGAGATTTTGTGCAAATGGAAATTTACTGCTCATTTAATTTCTTTGGTTTGTAGATCAGAGTATTTTTCAATACTGGCTCTAAGACAAGACGTGATACATCAGCAGTGAGCATTATAAAGCTATTGGAAAGCATCCAAAATAAACTGCCCAGTGACACCAATTTCACATTTGAATTCAAATTAAAATCTAATTTAAAAGGAGCCCAAATTAAAAAAGATCACTTAATTCCTTCAATTTGCAGAACTATTCCATTCCATTAGGCAGCTAATTTCTACCTGTCAAATATGGAATAAAAGTGGTCCCTCTCTGGGGGAAACTTCTTACTTGTAGTAATTAGCTATAAAGAAGATGTCCATACTTTGATAGTAGCCCATGCCTGACTCTCAAAGTGCATCAACCCATGGGTAAATGCAATTGAAGTGTCATTTTCAATAGTTTCATGCTGCAGAAGGCAAATGAGGTTATATATTTAATAATTAAATAACAAAATTACTTTAATTTTTGTTAGAGAATAATGAAAAGTTACCTTTGTGAAACCCATGTGTATAAATCCCTTTTGTTGATCTATTTTTCTAATAAGCTTTTAGAGACAATATGAAAGATCTTGATTACTCTTAGAAGATAAGAGCCAAGGAGAATGCAAATAATAAACAACATCAAGGAAATAATAAACAACATGAAGCTAACAGAATTCTGCAGACAAAATAAAATTGCTTCTCATGTAATCCCCTTTGGATTGCAGCTCCATTTGTGTGTTTACTCCTTACCTAAGAGCAGGTAACAAAATAGGTGGGAAAATAAAACACATGCACAGTTTGCTGGAGGAAATGAAACACCATACTTGTCACTTAAAACTACTTCTCTGTGCTTGCTTAGACACAGTGCAATTTTTAAGAAAAGAGTTAAAAATATCTTCATCAAAGTTCATATGGTTTTCATTGCCTGTTTTTACATAAAGATAACTCATTTCTGGATGAGATGGAGTTTGAATTGACCATCCTTCAGTTTAGAGCAGACAGTATTTTGTGCTTTTGTAACGATATATATTTTATTGTAAGGGCAAAGGGGGAAAATAATTACAATGATTTAGTACATTATTTCAATTTAAATCAAGACCAGTGTGACATTTGTAATTTTAAAAAGTCCAAAGTGTTATAAACTGATTTGGATGTGTATCAGTGAATTATGGTGAAGAAAATATTGGAAGTGATCGAAAGATCTGCTTTATTTTATTATCTTGTCCCTGAAGTATCTTCATTTTCCTACATTGTGAGCATTAAGCTGGCTGTAAGTTCCCTTAGGGTTGAACACAAGCTTTGCAAAGTTTAAATAGGAAAAGCTCAGTAAATCTCGGTTAAGAAAACAAAAGCACCTTCTAACTCTTTCCATATAATAGGAGGAAGGGTAATTTTTATATTCCTGCAGAGTTCCTTTTATTAAATAGCATAATTATCTTGAAAGTAAGTTGCTAACAGATGAATGCACACACCAAGAAACCCACAGAATACCTTCAAGAATGGCAGATTTGGAAAACAACAACCTCTGATTTTACATTTTCTGCAATGCCTACAAGTAATTTTGTTAACGTTTTAAAACTCATTTCATCAGCAGGGGGTTATGATCCCGCAACATCAAATTAGCATAAGCACAACCCTGTTGCATATAGTTGAGGACAGAAAGGCCTTGTTAGGAATTTATGTCAGCAAGAAATAATTGTTTTGTCCTAGAGGAGAACAAATTTTCAGAGGCGGACCCCAGTTTAGCAGAAAAAGTGGGGCTGCACTTTTACCTGAGCTCTTAACTTTCAGATATTGATAGAGATGGTTTTAAAAAGTGATACTGGTTTGGGTATAAATATAATCATTATTCCTTCATAAAACAAATTTTATTGCTATTGTGAATGCTGAAAGCATACAATTAAGTCCTAATACATTTCATACTCCATGCAACTAAATTTTACCTATAGGGATATTCTTTATTCTAAGCAATGCCTCAACTTTTTTTC
>VWYP01013506.1:4592-26209 GCA_013400435.1 Pycnonotus jocosus
CGTTGTGGGGTGTGCGTGGTCTGTGCATCCCAGGGCCAGTGCAGCACCCTGCTGTGGGGTGCAGGTGGGACCTGGAGAGGACCCTATCGGTTGAGGGACGCGTCGGAGAGTGACCATGGAGTGGGGTTATAACACCTGCATGAAGATGTGGGGAGACAGCCTCTGTGGGTCACCTAAGTGGGGGTGACTGCTGTATGCGAGAGCATTCACGTCAGAGGTCAGCCTCGGGGACGTTGGCGCGCCACATGCGCGAAGTACCTCAACAATCAGCGGCGACAACCGCCCCAGGCGCCGACACCCCCTCTCTTCCCGCCGTGCCTCCTTAAGTGCCCGCCCCGTCCCGGCCTCCCTCCGCCCCGTCCCGCCCCGTTCCGCCCCGCTCCCTCCAAGTGAGGGAATAAAGTTGCGCACCGGGGCAGGCGGCCGTGGCCGGAGCCGAGCGGGACTAAGGCGGGCGGCAGTGCAGCTCGCCGGCGGGAGCTCCGGGCCATGGCCTCGGAGGAGCTGGCGCAGAAGCTGCAGCGGCGGCTGCAGCTGGAGGAGAGCGGGGCAGCGGTGGAGGGCGAGGTGGAGGCGGTCAAGGGCGCGGCGGCGGCCGGGGAGTTGGAGGAGCGGAGCTGCTTGACGGCCAGTGCGGGCGCAGAGCTGAGCGCCAAGCTGTGCCGGCGGCAGGACATCAACGAGGGCGCGGCGCAGCCCCGGCTGGCCGCCGTCTTCAACCCCTACACCGAGTTCAAGGAGTTCAGCCGCCGGCAGATCAAGGACATGGAGCGCATGTTCCGCCTGTGAGTGGGGCGGGAGCGGGGCGGGGGGCTCGCCGCCCGGCCCGTGGGCTCTGGGGCTGGGGCTCTGCCTTCCCCCGCAGCCCCTCCCGGGGCCGACCCCCGGGGGCACATCTGGAGAAGGGCTGCTCGCTCTCGGCGGCATGCTCGCATTTCTCCGCGGTTTTGCGGTCGGGCTGGAGGAAGCCGCGGTGCGTTCCTAGCGCCATCTGATCCCCAGATTGTCCCTGTATTTTGCCGAGGGGGCTCGTAGAGTTTGCCTGGGACTCGGCCCTGCGTTTAGCTCATAGCCTCTGCTCTGCCTGGGATTGGGACGGTGGCTGTTTGTGGTGGCACCCAGGACCAATGGCTTTGCGGGACGCTCTGGGTGGGATGAAGGGCTGTGAGTGCACAGGCACCCTTCTGTCCCACGCCCTGGGGGACCAGGTGGGTCTCTGTGCCGGGGCCCGGCAGAGGCGCTGGACATTTGCGAAATCCAAAACAACTGCGACCCTGAACACCCGCAGCAGTCCTGCTGACACTGCCTGGCAGCGTCCTAGCTCCGCGCACAGTCCTGTCAGCCGGGTTTAGTGTTCTCTCGCGTGCACCCAAAGAAAGGCTGAGCACAGCTTCCTCTTGCTACCCCCTTCGCGGGGGCTGGAATGGGGTTCTTCTCCCAGCAGGAAGATTTACGTTAAAGTCAAGCTGCTGCTAGCAACATGGAGAGCTGTTTCTGTAAGCAGAAAGGTTTGGCCTTCCCCAGGACCATGATCCTGCCCTTTTCTCTCCTTCAGACCCTATCCTGGCTCCTGTAGTTAGGCTGTGTCTGGGTACCTTTGTCTGTGCTCAGGTTTCCCTCCAGTACCACTGACCCGTGGGCTCCTGGGGAACAGTGTCGTCCCAGCCCCAGGACAGGCTGCCAGACTGGGAGGGAGCTGCTGCTAGGCAGGAGGTGGCATCACCACAGAGCAAGGTGTGAATATGTATTTCACGTTATGGAGGTGATTGAAGTGATGTTTGTAACTTGTTAGATTATTGTTCTCCTACCTGAAAGCTGCCTTGGGCGCCGTGGATTGTTGTGAGGAGATCAAGAGCTGGTTGAATGCTGCCAGCTCCCAGCGCTGCGGGGTGTTGCCTGTCCCAGCCAGGCTGTTGCCACAGGAGACCAGCCGATGGGCTTTTGTGAGCTCACTGGAGTTTGGAGTTCTTTGTTGCACAGGCAGCGCTGTGTTGGCAGCTGGTGCGGGAAGCGAGGTAGTCCAGGCGGGACCGCTGCTCCACTCTCTCCTGCGTCGCTTTTGACTGTGTTTAAAGGAGGTCCCACTCTATGGAAAGCTGAGACATAGTGCTGTGGGGACTGGAGGACAAACAATGCAGGCAAGGCCTGAAAGCTGTGGATGAGAGCAGCAGCACTGCTTCAATAGGGAAGAGGAAAGGAATGGTGGTGGTTTTGAGAAATAAAAAGTGGAAGAGCTGAATTGCAGCCTAATTTTTCAACAATGAGCTGATTAAACACCAGCCTTGTAAGCAGGAAAAGCTAGGCTTTGCATTTGAATGCTAATCAGCTGGTCAATGTAGCTGGAAAGCATTGCATACCCTGTGAGAACTGCTGATGCTAAAGGGGGAAGAAGGTTGGCTGCATGCTCCCCTGTTGTTTTTCCTGGACATGCAGGCAGAAAACCGTCTCCTGGTGTTCACTGTTACAGGCACCTGAGGTTTGCAGTGGCAGAGGATCTGGTCTTTGGCCCATCTGCTGCCAGCGACCTGTTTCAACTATTGGCTGACATCACGTGCTCCATGAGGAGAGGAAATGTTCCCCTTAATTCCTGTCAGTCAGAGCTTGAGTTAATGTGATTAAGGCTTTAATTCTCTGTATGGCTTACTGGCCCTGGCCACCACAACTCAGGGTCTTTCTTACATCCTTCTCTCAAAGGCCTTTTTTTTTCCCCTTTAGTATCTTGTCATTGCCACAGGGTGCCAGATTTCCACTATGAAACTTCCTATCCAATTTTTTTTTTCTTATCAGTTTGGTGGACTTTTAAATTTGTAGTTCAGACTAAATTTGGGCCTGTGGTCCTGTGCATGATATAGGCTGGGTCATGGCACTCCAGCTGAAAAGATGTCCTAGTGATAGTGACTGCCCTGAATGCCTCTCAGGGCATCCCATCGTATAGATGATGGCTGTGACTGCCAGAGTGGAAGCAAAGAACTTGGCTGAAAGTGGGACTTCCCAAAATATAGTGCTCCATCGAGTGCTGTGTGCTGCTAGGTATGCCAGGAGCATAATTCCAAAGCAGAAATAATGCTCTTTTTTCTGGCTGTCACAGTTGGGCTCACTTTTCCCCTTTTCTGGTCCAAGCCTTCTCTTGTCAGCATCTCTCCTTTTTGACCCCGTTCCATTGGAGATGGGGTGCAGGTGTGTGCTGGGTGCAGGCAGCTCGCAGAGTGGGTATTTTTTTGGCAGAAACCAGGAAGTCTACAGCTCAGGCTAATTACAATGTGACCTAATTAGCTGCCTATTCTGACAATATGTGAGGACTCTAATAACCATGATAACCTCTCTTTCCTGAGTTGTCTCAGTGACCTCTCAGGGCCTCTGGAGTGTCACAGCTCCCCTTGGGGCCATCTTTGTACAGGAAAATGGCAGAGGGGAGTATGAAAGCCAGGCAGTGAGCCTCTGCCTGGCAGGAATGACCTTTATGAGAAATGTAAGGGGGAGGAAAACAGCAGCTTCATCTGTGGGGTGCGAGGGAGTGGAGAAATTCCAGTCTTGCTATTGCATTTTATATTTAGGGAATTCCATGTGTTGCCCACACATTGCCTAAGTGCCTTGAATCTGGCTGGTGGGAGAGGCTGTGATGTCCCCTTGCCCTTCTGAAGCCACTTAGGAGCCCCTTTGCCAGGTGCCCCAGCCTCGTCTGACATGCTGTAGCAGACCTGCTCTCTCCAGAGCTATTGTGCGCTCCACGTGACCAGCTGCCTCTGGTCTTTGGCTGGTTGTGGACTTCCAGTGGACATGGAAGTTATTCCCATGTGGACTCAGCCTGGGCATGCAGGTCTTGCCCAACATCTTGGGGAAGATCTTAGTGGAGGAGGCTCTCATCTTGCCCTCATGTCCCTCCAAGCCCCATGCCTGGGCTGGGGAGGATGAAGCTGCATGTGGCTTAGGAACCTGTTCCTGTCCACACCCTGGTATGGACGAATTGTTTCCAAAGCTCTTGGTGATTGAATAGAACATTCCATTTGGAATGGACCACCAATGATCACATCTAGTTCAACTGCCTGATTGCTTCAGGGCCAACCAAAAGTTGAGGCCTGTTATTAAGTGCATTGTCCAAATGTCTCTTAAACACTGACAGGCTTGGGACACTGACCACCTTTCTAGGGAACCTGTCCAGCGTCTGACAACCCTCTCAGGCTGAAAGAAAGGCTTCTTCAGGTCCAGTCTGATCTTCCTCTGAGGCAGTTTTGAATCATTCCCATTTATCCTATCACTGGATATCTGCGAACAGAGATCAGCACCACCTTCTCTGTGTAAGGTGAAACACAATGCTCAGAGGGAATAAAGTGCAATTTAGGATTTGAAATATTTAGGAGGAGATTATTACTTCAGGATCATTATTCCAATTGCTTTATTTCAAAGCTTCAATTAGGCCATTGCAGCATACAGGAACTGCAGATCAAAGTACAGGTGCCCATAGTTTGTGAAATAAGGTAAGGTGCAGCAAACACGTACGGGAAGGACAGGTTTTCATTTCAGCTTTTCTCAAGAAATATAAATGTTTGGAAACTGCTCTTTGATCCTTCAGGATCTGTGTTTTCTCATTCAATTGTCCTCTTTTTGTTAAGTGGGGTTTTAGAGGCAGCTGGAAGGTGACTGCAGAGTCACTACAGGTAATGCAGTCCTTGGCATCTCCTTTTTCCTCCCTTCCTGATCCCTCTTTCTTCTGTGATGTAAACCCCCAGCTCTTGTGTAACACCAGTGCAATGCTTGTACTTGGGCAGTAATTGTGTATAGCACTTCGTGCTCCTAAGCAAGTCTGTTCAGCAAGTATTCCTTCCTTCCCCCTGATTTTGTCTCCTGCTTTCCTCTCCCAGTGCTTCAGCAGCCAGGCACGCTCTGCAGTCCGGGTGGAAGCGAGCCAGCGTGGGAATCTGGGTGCATCCTTGTTGCAGCAGATTTTGGCAGCCACTGCTGTGTCTCATTTGCTGCCAGGAACACCGCTGTGGCAGCAGTGTGGCAAAACTTTATCACAGCGGCCACGACGCCTGTACCTGCCTGCGGCATCTCAGCTGTCACAGGTGGGATCTGCTGGAGTGGCCTTCCTGTGACGTGAGATGTCTGTGCCTGTTGGCATGATTCCCCTCTGTCTGTAATGCTTGCACATCACCCGGGTGAGGCTTGGCTTGTGCCCCAGGGAGCTTTGAGCCTGAGGGAAGCAAAGCTCTGGTGTCACAGCAGGACAGTGGGTGATGGTAGGGCTCACCAGGCACCTGAGTGCTGTGTGTTCTTGCTGTGCCACTCCTGGAATACAGGATGGGATGGCTCCCCTGCATGCTGGGGTGTGTTTAACGTGCCCTAGTGCCCTCTTCCAGCTCTGCCTGTGAAGGTGATGGCTGTCCATCACCAGGGCAGGGCTATGCTGCAGGCAGCTGTTTGTGAGAGGCTGAGCCCAGGGCCCTGGAAGGGGGTTTCCAAAAGGCAGACAGGGGCATGTTATGATCTCTCAAAAGGCAGACTGTGGAGTCTTCAGTAGGACTGATGTGTGCTGGGAGCATCAACTGACCAGAGAGGTGCAGTCTGCATTCTGCCTCATGGTGTTGAATGCCTGGGGTGTGGTGGTGGGGAATGAATTGTGCTGTTTCTCGTGCCCTATAAATATGCCTCTCTCTAAATAGTCTGGCTGCGCAGCAGCCGAGTGGCTGTACTCAGGTCCTAAAATAGTTTGGCTGTTTTAGGAGGCGAGGGGGCAGGGAGGGAATGTAGCAGTTTGCCGGGTGCTGCCACTGGGTTTCAGTGCCCCTCTGTCTGGCTGTTCCTGAGTGCAGGGGACTGGTAACCTGATTTCTGGGTGCTTCTCAGATCTCACCAGCTGTACTCTGGCTCAGCATGCTCAACATCCATTGTGTGGCTGGTACAGAGTGCTGCTCTGCCAGGCCCACTGTTGGCAAGACCCCATTTCTCACAATCCTGGCTTTGTCCTGCCTCTCTGCAGGGATGAGCCCTGAAGCTGTGCCCCACGCTTAACCCTTTCAGGGCAGCATACTGGCCCCTGGGCCAGTGTTTACTTGCAGGTAGTATCCATAACAGGAGAGTGAGATGAGCACAGCAGGCACAGGCTGGGCTTGTGCCCTCATCTCCATTACCCAGAGCTTCCATGTGGGGCTGGGCAATGTCCCAGCCTCAGATGAGCAGCCCAGTGCTCAGATGAGCACTCTCTCCTCAGGTGGAGTGGACTGCATTGGTACTATTTTGCTTCTGCACCCAGCCAAAGGGCAGCATGAGCCTGCTGGGCCCCCAAAAACCCAACCCCAGGTGTTTCTCTGCCATTGCACATTTTGCTGCTGTGTCTAATCAAAGGCACTGCATCTACAACAGTGATAGCTCTCTACCCTTTTTCCCAAACTTGAAAGAAAAGCAAATTGACAATGAAATATTGCTCTTACTATGCTTCTGTGATGTCTAGGAGGTGCATCTCAATGCTGGGCTGCATAATGCTGTGAATGTGCCTTAATTAACTGACAGCTTCCTTTCTGTGAAGAACCTGCTGTATTTGTTCCCGTTGATATCCGAGGTCTGTGGCCTGGTTTCTGCTCTGATGGAGGTTTCTTTCCTAGTTCTTCAGAAAGTGGTCCAGCCTGGTGGGCTCATGGGCTTGCTGGATACAGAGGGTGCAGGCAGATTGGTAACAGGGCTCTGTGCCAGCCTAGTCTGGCAGTTATGTCCCTGTCATTGAGAGTCTCTTAGTCCTGGGACCCCTGGAAACTTAAGAGCCACAAAGAGTATCAGAAATAGTTGTGGGGGTGGTGGGACTCTGGAAAGTCGTGGAGGCCACCCTAGTTTGGGGGAAGAGCATGCTGTGCCTGTGCTCGTGAAGGCAGGGGCAGAGATCTTGGCTGCAGCTCTGCCTTGTGCTGCTCACTCCTTTATGCAGTTTGGGGCTTTGTTCGTGCCTTTCTTTGCCACAACTTCCTCTGTGGCTGTGAGGTTTTTCAGCTGGAAAGGGCTTTCTTCCAGGGTAACCACAACTGTGCAGATCTCTGTCTGGGATGGCTACAGCCCTCACTTCTTTGGAAGAGAGCTAACAGTCAATGAAAGATGATGGGTGGGAGGATTTGACTAGCTCCTGCCCACTGGAAAGCTTCAGCACTGTGCCTAGGATTTCTTTCTGAATGGTTGAAAGGATTTAACTCTGTCAGGGTTGAGATGGTGGCAGGCTGTGTGCGTGCCAGCGCTGAGCCCAGCTTGGGAGCCTTGCCCTGTCCTCTCCTGTGAAGCCCTAGCTCTGTACTGAGCCCTGATGGCAAGACATGATGAAAGAGGGCTGTTGAGTGGCTGATAATAGAGCGCCCATCCCTGCAGCTTTTGGACTTTGAAAGCCGATGATAGCCCTGGTGGGTGTGAAGCGCTGCTTCCTGGATGGGCCAGATGCTTTTACCCACACCCATAGCAGATGTTGGGAGGAGTTGGTGCACAGTCCCAGGCTGTGCACAGCAGATCACTCACTGCCTCCCCATCCCTAAAGCACTTCTCGCCTTGCACGGGTGCTCTCTTCTGAAGAGTCCTTGCAGTCCCTGGTTTTCCACTGGGAGCATGGTCCCACTCCAGTCTTGCTCCTGGGAGGTGGGCACTGGTTTCCTCTGCCAGCCTGGCCCTTTGGTGCAGCCCTGGAAGCACAGACCTGGCTAGGATTGCTGTGCTTCCCTGGGACTGTCTTTCTGCTCTGCCTGGGGACACAGAATAAACAGCTGTCCTGAAGCATGGTGCTTATGGTAGTACAAAAGCATCGTGGAGAGGAAAGATGTTAACAGCTAGAGGGGGAAAGTTTTGCTTACAAAGATTGCTTTCTGCCAAGAGGTTCTGCTTGGTCTCTGCTTCCCGTTTCTCCTTGAAACTAGCAGGAAGCCTGGCAGCAGCTGACTCTGCGTGCCTTTCCCTCACCATGTTGGTGCATGGTGTAAGCTGCGTGCAAGTTACCTTTGTGCTGGACAGGCAAGTGGGTGAAATGGAAATTTCACTGAGATAAGCTGAGTTGCTCCATGCTCCTTCTGTGTGGGTCATTTGGTCTGAACTCCCCTGAGTATTTCTGTCTGTGGTGAGACAGCTCTGAAAGCTGACAGCTACTTCCCTGAGCTTAATATATCGCAGCACTGGCCATGTCATGCAGCTTCCCCTCCCCTCTGAGCTTTGAACCACACAGTGACTTTATCCATGTGCATGGTTCCTCTTCTGGGGAGATGAGTATGGGGATGATGATGGTTGACCCCTTCCCCTTTGCCCCCTGCAGGTATGACTCGGGAAGGGATGGATATATCGACCTGATGGAGCTGAAGCTGATGATGGAAAAGTTGGGAGCCCCGCAGACCCACCTGGGGCTGAAGAACATGATCAAGGAGGTGGATGAAGACTTTGATGGGAAGCTCAGCTTCCGTGAGGTGAGCATGGCTGCAGTAACAGACAGGGATGTGGCTGCAGGGTTGAAGGAGGAAGCAGCTGGGCCCCATGTTCTATGGGCTGTAGGTGGCCCTCTCCCCTCCATGTTTTTCCAGTGGTGGGGTGCAGTGGAGAAGCTGGTGAGCTTCCCCATGCCAAGGATGCAGAGTATTGTTAACTTCCATCTCCACGTGGCAGTCATGATACCTGATGGCAAAGCTCTCCAACCTCCCTGCTTGCTTTGGGAGCACATTTGAGCCCTGTTGCACCTGCTGTTAGTGTTCACTGAGCTCCCCGTTGTAGCTGGAGGGAGTTCTGTCCCTTCAGTTTCCACGTCTCATTGCTTGGCTCCTGTGGTACAGCAGCTGAGGCCTCATTTCAGGTGCAGTGCAGGAGCTCTGCTTGAAACAGCTCATCTCATGGGGCACAAAAGGCTCTCTCTTCCAATTTGTATTGGGACCCTCTGCATCATGCAGTGACCAGCCATGGCAAGCTTTATGAGGGGTGGTCACCTTGATGCAGCAGTTTGGTACTGCACACTGGCTCAGCAGGGACACAGCTCAAACAGGTCTGTCTGTTACCACTGTATTGTGACAGCTGGGAGGACAGGGCAGGATCCTCTGCCAGGCAGAGGAAGAGAGGAAATTTGAGCAGTGACCTCCATGCACTCAGGGGTACCCAAATCATGTCAGCAAGAAGGGGGAACCCAAGTACCAAAAGCCTCTGTAGCATCATCTCCTCCTCTCAGTCTTTGAGAGCTGGCTTGGTCACAAACAAATGTCACACTGTGGCTTTCTGAATTAACTCACAGCTCCTTGGGCAGCACTGCTTATGTTCTGCACCGGTTTTTGGGGCTGCGCTGCTTCCTTCCGTCCTGTGAGATGCCTGTGGTGGGCCCTGAGCAGCTGGGCTCTCTAGTTTCTGCAGGCGTGATGCTCTCACCATGCCCCTTCCAGTGTAGGGCTCAGAACATCAAGCCCTCCATTGTGGGCGTTTGAGAGCTTTGGCAGTGATGGGAGAGAGAATGAGCAGCCAAGGCCTGTGACTGGCTGGGTTGGTTGGGCCATGAGGGGTGATTGTCACTCATAGAGCTGCTGCACCATCTCTGTGTGCTGCCACATCACACCATCTTCCTCTGCTTTTGTGCCCCAGAGACTTTGTTGGATTTATTTCACTGCAAGAGGGCAGCAGGAAAAGACAGAGGCCAAAGACTTGGGTTACAAGACAGGGGGAAGGATATACAAATCTGGGAAATGAGAGCATATGCCTGAGTTCCCTGCTCCCCAGTCAGAGGAGAACTGGAGGTAGCAAAGAATCCAGTGGAGCAGGAAGAGCACTGGTGCCCGTGGCCTCAGGTCACTGATTGCCAAATCACTGTAGGCTGGGGAGCTCTCTGTCTGTGTGCATTCTGGGCCACCTTTCATTCCAGGTGAAGAGCTGGGGGCAGCCTCCATGCTTGCTGCAGGGGCTCTCTCCCATGGAAGAGGAATGCTTTTATCCTCAAGGCCCGGAAAGATGCTGTGATGTGGTAGCATCAGTGGCATGGCACAAGTAGCAGAGCAGCTCCTCTTCTGCTGCCACCTGTTTGGAGCACAGCCTCCTGCAGGGGTGCCTATGCTGCCAGCCCCTGGCATGTGGCACGCAGCAGCTGGTGCTGTTGGAAGTCCCTTGCCAGAAAGGAAAACAATGGTCGTGCAACTGCAAGCTTGAGTGGCCCATTGGTTGGAATGAGGGAGATCACTGGCAGAGCTCGGGGGACAAATTACACAGCAGCTTTGGCAGACACCCAAAGCTTCCTGTGGTAGAGAGGAGCAGGATGTTTCTTGCCTTGCTGCAGCTGTGCCCTGTCCCACTGCTGTGTTCAGGCAGAGGGTTGACAGAGAAGCAGGTTCCCTGGTGGATGAGGAGGCCTTAACCATCCCATAGGCCTGTCCCATTCTGCTTCTCATTGGTGGTGACAAGCAAGTATGTGGAGGGTGGCTAAGCTGATTCATTCAGGTAATACCAGGAAAAGCCTGGTTTGAATGAATGTCTGAACTCAGTGGGGTGCAACTGTAGTACTGGAGGGCTCCTGTCTGCCTATCCAGAGAATACCAAGTCCTGGCATACCTGCCTGAACATACTCTTCTTGTAGCCTGGCCAGAGAATTGGTAGGGACCTCTTTCACTTGCAATAGATAATCTTTTTCTACTGCTGTGAGTAGTGTCCTCCCATCCCACATAAGCTGTTGCCTGGCAAGCGGGCTGCTGATGAACCACAGGCCCTGTTAGGAAAGCTGCCTTGTACTATCGACCTTTGAACATCCACCAATACATTAACAATTAACTGTACAAGATTCCTGCTGTGACTCAAGCAATGAAGTTTAAGCTTAAAAAGATTCGGTGTAGTGAGGGGAAAAAAACCCACACCTCTGGCTGTCTAGTTCCATCGTTACCACAGGAAACGGAAGTTAATTGCTGTGATAGTAATGTGTAATTGGAGGTGCTACCTAGAACCCACAGAAATCCACCCACTGCCCTCTACACCCTCACCAGCTGAAATGTTGACCCACATGATGTGTTTGCTACCAGGGTTGGTGCAAATCACACCCTTACACAGTGCTGCTTTTCTGGTAAGCTATTGTTGCAAGGCTGCTGCTGCCTGTCAGTCCCTCAACTTTCATCCCTCACATGATGCCCAGCCTGGCTCTGTGGGGTAGGTCTTGGGTCATGAAGGATGTGAGAGCAGATACAATTTACCAGATTAGTGGGTTGGAAAGTGTGGGTCGTGTTGTCCTCTTTGAGAGCAGAATTTTGAAAGGTGCCTACCTACATTATTTACTTTTGCTTCTCTGTTGACATTTCCTGGAGAGTTAGCTGCATGTGGTGTGTCCTTGGGCCCAGCAAGGGTATTACACAGGCTGGCAATGGAAGCTAAATGCAGATTGCTGGTGTTCTTTAGTTGGTAAGGACTAATACCTGAAGGTGAGGTGGTAAGGTGAGCTGCAGGCTGTGTGCTGGAGTGATTACTGCTGAACTCCTGTGGGAACCAGCATGATGTCCCCTAGTGTACTTTGCTAGATCCTTGGGACTGACATTATGCTCTGTCTGCCCTAACTAGTGTTTTATCCCAAGTTTCCTTTAACTCAGCCCACCCTTTATGGCCACAGCAGCCTGTATGTTAGACCATTGCTGCCCCATCCCTTAGTTTCAGGATGATTCATGCTTACTTGTACTCATGACGCAGTCCCTCTCCAGGTGACAGCTGTATCAGACCTCAGGACTGTGCTGCCTCCACTGCTCTTTTCCAATGCCAGGAAGTGGGACTTTCAGGGTGGAGCAGGAGGAAGCATGACTAATTCCAGCCTAGCTGCCAGCCCTCTGTGTCACAGTGCCTGGTGGTGTCAAAGGGGAACTAGCCAGAGCCCAGTGGATCTGAGCAGAGGGAGAAGATGTCTTGGGGAGGATGTGGTTTCTTTCCAAGCAAGATGCTTTGCCTGTTCAGCAGTGAACCATTTATTTCTTATGTGTGTATTGGGTTTGCATGGCCAGGTTTTCATAGCAGGGGGTCTACAAGGAGTGGCTTCTGTGAGAAGCTTTTAGAATCTTCTCCTGTATCTGGTAAGCTAAAGCCAGCCAGCTCCAGGACAGACCTGCCACTGACTAAGGTGAACCAATGAGGAATGATAGTAATGCCTCTGTGGTAACATTTTAAAGAAGGCAAAAAAGTTATTGCGCAGAGGTAATTAGGGCCAGAGAAGAGAGAAGTGAGAATATGTGAGAGAAACAGCTTTGCAGACAGCTGGGTCAATGGAGAGGGAGGGGCAGGAGGTGATCTAGGTGGTGGAGCTGAGGTTCCCCTGCAGCCCGTGGTGCGGAGCATGGTGAAACAAACAGGCTCCCCTCCTGCAGCCCATGGAAGTCCATGGGGATGCAGAGATCCACCTGCAGCCCATGGAGGATACCAATGCCAAAGCAGGTGGTTGCCTGAAAGGAAGGTGTGAACCAGTGGTGGGAAGCCCATGCTGGAGCAGGCTCCTGGCAGAGACCTGCAGACCTGTGGTTAGAGGAGCCCATGCTGGAGCGGGGGAAGGACTCTTCTCCCTGCACAATGGCAGGAACAACCTGGGAAGAGCTGACCATAACCCTCGTTCCCTATCTCCCTGTGCCGCTGGTGAGAGGAGCTAGAGCTGGCAAGGAGGGAGGGGTGAGGGGAAGGTGTCTTTAAGATTTATTTTACTTCTCATTATTCTGCTCTAATTTTGTTAGTAATTAATTCAATTAATATCCCCAAATTGAACCTATTTTGCCTATGACAGTATTTTGGTTAATAATCTTTCCAGGTCCTTAACTTTTGTTATATTTTCTCTCCCCTGTCCAGATGAGAAGGGGAGTGACAAAATGGCTTTGGTAACCTGGCATCCAGCCAGGGTCAACCAACTACAGTGTATTTGGAAAAGTTCCCTTCCAAAGCCAGCCTGCTTTCTGCTTGCCATGTACTGAGCACTCACAGGTTAAGAGGCTGCTGCATGGAGCAGTGCCTGGTGAGCTGCCTGTGCAAGAGGGCAGCCAGCGCTGCTGTCATCTCCACACCCTTCCTCATGGGAGGCCTTCCCAAACTCTTGCATTCCTACCAGCTTCTGTGAGCAACTTGGAGCAGGGCTGGCTCAGTGTGGATGCTGGGACTCTGCTGCCCTCCTCTGGGACAGTTAGGGCTCTCCATAGGAAACAGCAGAGTACTCAGCCTGGCAGTCTGAGGAGCACAGCACTAGAGATATTTGATGCTCCTGTGCGAAGGGATTTCAGGGCAATCGTAGCTGGTATCTGTAGCCCTCTGGCCTGGCCTGAAGTGCTGCATTGGCGCAGCTTTGTTGTTTGTGCTCTTTTTGTACCCGAGTGGCTTGTCCTTGTGTCTGTTCTCTCTGCGCTGTTCCAAGCACTGAGACACCTGCTGGAGTCACCAAGAATAGCAGGGAGTTACAGGATCTCTGCAAGTACACCTAGAGCATTCACATCTTAACCTGGAGTTCAGTTGGCAGGTGGATGGCGGTGCAGAGGTCTTTATTTTTAAGCAGGCAGATTTTGTTCCTTCTTAAAAACAAAAAGTATGCTTTTGTGGATTGAGTTGTAACTCTCTTTTTCTATTTGTTTCCCTTTGCAATTTACTTCCCAATACACCTTCTGCTGTAGTGACTCTGGATTTGTTAAATGGCCATGGTCCAGTGCAGGACAGAAGTTTCACATGAGCTTGCTCTGTGGACATTTGTTCAAGCCACTCTGTCACAAGGGCATGCTGTCCTCTCTAAAAGGACTGCACTGCTGCCTTGGTTCAGGGAGCCTGAGGTGGACCAGAGGTGTGTTTGCTCTGCTTTCATTGTCATGGGATGTGACCTAAGTCTCTAGAACACTGGAGGGCTCGTGAATACACCGTTAAGGTGTGGGGACATAAAGAGGTATATCTGAGTCTGCCCAATGGTTGTACTGGGCAAGTGCAGGGGTGGCCTCATTCCTCTGGCCACATAGCAGCCCAAGCTTAATAGGAACTGTGCTTTACCAGGGCTCTGATTCCCAGGAAACCTTCTTTTCCTGTGAGATCCCTACTGCTTTTAGTCTGTAACAGGACTGTGTACTGAAGTACAAGTTCCTTGGTGCCACTTGGTTTATATAGACCTGGTTTCCTTTGCTCTGAAATATGAGCTCCATCCTTCTCTAGGTGATTGTGCTGTTTGTATTTTAAGTTTTTTGAGCCTCAGTGAAAAACCTGAATGTTTCCTGTCTGTCTTGCTAGTTCCTGCTGATTTTCCATAAGGCTGCAGCTGGGGAACTGGAGGAGGACAGCGGCCTGTTGACTCTTGCGAAGCTCTCCGAGATAGATGTATCCATTGAAGGAGTCAAAGGAGCCAAGAACTTCTTTGAAGCTAAGGTATGGTGTGGCACAGAGGAATATTAAAAAAACTCAGCTGTAGCTGAGTTTCCTTTCAAATTTTGTTGGACTCTAGCTAGAGCCTTTCTGTGGCTCAGTCAACACACCAGAGCAATGTAATTCACATTCTGTGTTCTGGGTCTTACCCTGGTAGAGCTAACTGGCTGACCTGTGTCCCTGTGGCTGGGACTAGGTGGCTGACCTCTTTTAAAGATAAAAGTGTCCTGAAAACTAATGCAATAGGGACAGAGTTTTCCTATTTTGCAAAACCTCCCTCAACCAGAACACTGGGTTCAGTGGTGAACGGAGTGTTTCGGAGTATGGGATTTCAGACATCTCTTTCTCTGTAACCTTTGGAATCAAAATCATTCTGCAGGGTCCTGGGGTTGGCAGAAAGAGCTGTACGCCATCCGAAGCTGACAAAGTACCCTTTCTGAAAGCTCTCTTGGAGAGAAAATAATCCTGCTTGTTTATATAAGAAGTTTTTTCCCAAGAGCCTAACACAGCTATTGCACAGCAGATGTACTGAGATGAAAGCTGGAAAAATAGCCAGCAAGTAAACAATGTCTCTTTGATCTGCAGATTATCCATGGTGTAGTATGATGTTCTCAGATTTGGCTGTGATTCAGAGTGTTTTCTGCAGTAGTTTCTCCCACTGCATACTCATAACCTATTCCCTGCTGCCTGCTTATGGAAATAATGTATGTGACCCAGTACTGATGGCCTTGTTTTGGTCACTTGTTAGTGACTTATTAGTAAGTGACCTTTCTTTTGTTGATGTTGAAATCAAGGAAGGTAACAGGTATTGGGTGTAAATACCCAAGCACGGCAGTGTAATTAATACTTGAGCTGTCCTGACAGAGGATCCCAGCAAGCAGTGGAAGCTGCAGCAGGCAGTTCTGTGTTGCTCATCTGGGAGTAGCTCACGCTTTGGCTCTCCCTCTGATGCAAGGCTTGACACTCATTTATTTTCTCTCTGTCTCATAAAGGCTCAAGCCCTCTCCTCAGCCAGTAAGTTTGAAGCAGAGATAAAAGCTGAGCAGGATGAGCGAAAGCGGGAAGAGGAGGAAAGGAAGCACCGCCGAGCAGCTTTCAGGGAGTTAAAGTCTGCATTTACTCAGTAACCAACCAGCCAATATGCACTCTGAAATTGCACATGACTTGGTACGTTTCCCAGATCAGGGCTCTTCCTGGACAGAACTACTTGGATCCTGCCTAAAACTCAGCACAGCTTTGCTAGTCTTCCTTTCCTGAAGATCCTCCTGAGCTCTTAAGGGCACAACTCTTGCAGTTACTATGCATTCATAATGATGTGAATAGTAGGAGCTGTGTATGGGCTGTTTGCTCCGAACTGTTATGAGCACATCACCCTCAAGCAGAAACAACAGGTAGCAAATCACGGGTGAGCACTGGCAAAAGTCATGTTTGCCTACTTCATTCTTTCCTGTACATCCTTTTTCTCTTAATCCTGTATTAATTCATTCCTTGCTTACAGGCAAGTAGCGAGGTCTTGTGTAAATCAGGGTGTACAAAGGTACAGCTTGACTTCTGTATGTTTGTACTGCTGTTGGGTGTTGTCACCCTTTTCTTATTCCTCAAGCCCCGTGCCACAGGCACTATGGAAACACTGTGAAGAGAGAAAGATAATTACTAGGTACATGGATCAAATTCACTATCATTTCTTGTAGCATTTTCTGCCACCCAGCATGTTGAAGAGTCTTCCAGTTTCTCTTCTCTGAAGTGCCATAGTAACAAACCCTTCAGTAAGAGGTGAGATTTCCCAAGACTTCAAAGGGAAGAAGCTGCCTCTCTTAAATGAGGAATAGAAAGCTGAGTTGCCTGACCATTTATCTTCTTTCACATTCCATCACATTTAGTGTACTGTACAGCTTCACTGTTATTTTCCAGCCTTAGGCAGCTGTATCTGTTTTTAGGGGGTATTGTCAACTGGACAGTGCAATCAGATGGCACACTGGGGTTTTCTATTTGGAAATTTGCTCATAGCCTGAATCATGAAGGTGACATTGATTTCATTAGAGGCACAACACAGGACACCAGCACAGCATACTGAGCAACCCCTGCTCAGAGAGCAGGGAGGTGAGCACATTTAACTGAATTCAATTTTGAGGGCTTGCATTACACATTAGCAATTTTCTCTTGGAAACACAGGAAACTTGCCCACAAATGTTGAGATGCCCACTACTATTCTGGATATAAACACTGTCAGTCATGGCAGGGGAACTCCCCTCAGAGACCTCTCTCAAGACATGGATTTGCTCAAATTCTGCCCCTGCTCTTGCCCAAATTTGTGAGAAAATGTTAAATTTTTTTTCCTAGACAAAACTCACCAGTCATCTTTTCACTTGTCTGTTTTGCTTATTAAACTATGAGCACTAAACTGTGAGCATGGAGTAATAAATAGAAAAACCTCTACTCTTTAATGTCAGGTGAAAGAATTGCTAAACGATTAAACTGTGTATATATCTTCACAGATTATATTTTATAAATCACGCTTTTTTAGCTAAATATTTATAATTAAATGTTTTTATACTTTACAACAAAGCAGATAATTTCATCTTCAATTATTTCTCCTGTTGCTGAAATGTAAAAATAAAGCATTGTTATCTCCAGTCTTGTCTGTGGTTTATTTCAGGTCTTTGAATATAGGATTTTTCACAAATTATAGTAGTGATCCCCAAAGCTCAGCATCCTGACTTGGATGAGTGGGGGAAGTGTTCAGCCCCTTTTTGATAACACTTCTTTTTCTGCAAGGCAGCTCTGGTGTAAAAAGCCCTAATGTTTGCATTTCTTTAGAAAGGGATATGGCTGTGTAAATACTTGAAATACTGCCCACTTCTAAATGTTGACATCTGAAGGTTGTCAGCCTTTCCTTATCTTAAAATAGGCTCTATCTCAGCCCCCGTAGTGCTCCAGCTGGGAGCTGGGCAGGTTGCTTCAGCTAGAATTCCCTTTGCATTTCCTGCTTCTGCTTTTATTAAGAGAGAAAAAAGAAGAATACATAGATCTCTGAAAATGTGTCCAAGCATTTTGTTTCTACTGTTGCTGACTGCTAAGCTTTGCTGGCATGGCCACACTGAGGACGGGGTTCAGGAAGAGGTTTAACCATGCCTTGTTTCAGGTCCAGTGATGAAATAGAAGCCATAAATATTTTATCCCATGCAGCTCTGCTCTGTGCTGATACATTCACTGTGTCTGTGACTCCTTGGGTCTCAAAGGTCAGGTAAAATCAGGGTGAAGGTTCCTTAGTCTCTATTTCCCCAGGAAAATTGTGACACTGCAGCTCTTGATTTTCCTGTTTTTGTTGGGGGTTTTTTGGTGTGTTTTGGGGTTTTTTTTGTTTTGTTTTTTTTGTTTGTTTGGGGTTTGTTTTTTTGGGGTGTGTTTTTTTGTTTTTGTTTTTTTGCGGTTTTTGTTTGGTTTTTTTCTTTACAATGTAGCAAGCACTGCTGAGTTGTGCTGCTTTGCACATGCAGCTGGGTAAAGAGCCCAGGGCTGCAGGAGAAGAGGGTGGAAAAATGCTTTCCAGTGGTTTAAACAGAATTGAGTCAACTCCAGTGGACAAGTTTCAGTAAGGAAATGAGCATTGCCTTTGGTTTTGTTCAATTCAAACAGGTGCTGTTAGTTGGGACCTGCATTCAGTGCAGTAAAAAGTAAGTGCTTTTGGATGTGCATTTATTTGGAGGTTGTAGCAATGTGTATTTTGAAATTAGCTTTGCAAAAAATGAACATTGGGAAACTAATTGCTTTCTAAATTGTTCTGTTTTACTGGCAATTATTGGACGGGATAACAGTGTCATTAGGTTATGCAGAAATACTAAAGAGAAGCTGTGTAGCTGCATCTCTCAAATCGAACCATGGGACAACACTTAGTTGTATTTACCTGTAATTTATCTGTTATAATCCTTGATGCTCTGTCCTTTTATGCCTGATGTCACCACAGGTGACTCTCAAAGGTCCTGGCAATCTCAGCTCTCTTTAGTGATGCCTGCTGGTGCATTAATGCCTGTCTGGTATTTCTGACATGCCCCAAGTGACTCTTAACTCTGTGATGGTAAGTAGAGGAGCTTGATGAAAACCTGTTGCACTTAGTGGCCTTTCTCAGAAGGGACAAATACCTGCCTCAAGTCATTCATCTAGAATGGAAACTCCAGGTAGCCCTTGATCCCTGAAGGGATTTTGTTTAACATTTTGTAGACCAGGCAAAATACAATAGAGGAGTCACTAGCACTTGAGCCAGCACCGAGGGTGGGATCAGCCTGTCTGGATGCTCAGATTGCAGTGGATTTCTCAAGGATGCTCCTGTCACAGTCGTTGCTATTGGCTGCAGGGGACAGCCTATGGCAGCAGGAGGTCTCATTTAAAGAGCTCAGTGTGGTCACAGTTGAGAGAAAGAGAAATGGTGTGATCAAGCTCCTCCTGGCTCAAGGTTCGGGGTTTATCTGTGAGGATTAAGGTGACAAAATAACATTTTAACCTTATGGCGGTGTCCAAAGAAATCCAAGACATCTAAAAGTAATTGAGTGTTGCAGAAATAGCAGCTTGTTTGTGGTATTCTGTCTTTCAGCACAAGCCACCTGAGGTGACAGATGCATTGAAGTGACTGACTTTAAAAACTGCAGTTGGATGTTTGCCTGCTTTGCTGCTGTTTTCATTATTTTTAGGGATGTGACAAATCCATGTGACATGGAAAACAGAGGCTGCTGAGAAGACATTGACTCTTCCCAGATAAAGTCCCTGGTTATTTCAACAAACAGGGGAACCACTTTTCCAAGTAACAAAATGCAGGAGGGGCAAGAGGAAGCATGACTGTGACACACCTTTCTGGGCTGCTTTGTGGTCATTATTTACCATTTCAAAGCTGTGCTCTGTGTTCATAGCTCTACCAGTGTACTGAGGGAGGTGGGCTCTTGCCTCCAAGCAAGAATGAGTGCAAACAAGGGGTTAGTAAGGGAAGTTTATAGTTTGTTGGGGATGCCGCTTCCCTGCACTCAGGATTTTAATAGTGTGGATGAATTGGCACAGGAACCCAGGGCTCTGAAGTACATCATGCCCTTGGTACCCAGACTGGCTGCTGGGGTGATTTCACACCTACACAATATCAGCTGACATTCTGTCATTGAGCCATGCAGGAATTTTACCACATGGGTACAAGTCTTGAATTTTCAATGAGAATTTTCATTCTCCCTGTTCTGCTTGAATGAGTTGTGGAAGATACAAGATGCATCTGCTATTACCAAAAGATTGTCATCTGAGTTTCCTTGAGGTATTTTACAGAAATGCCAAGTTCTGAAGAGGAGGCATGTTTCAGATGCTACTTGAATTTGAATTTTTTTTTTGTCTCAGTAATATAATGTTTGTGCTAACTGGGATAAAAAAATTTCCACAAGTGCTAAACATCTCCCATCTCAGATAAAGGTTGTCTTAGAGCATGTGAAAATATTTTTGAGTGCTCAAGCTCACATTTGATAAGTAGAATAACAAGGCACAGCTGCTTCTGCAATGAAATTGGAAGTTCTCACTGACAGCTTGAAATGCAGCACTGTCTCCCTCCCTCCTCTTTATCATTATTAGTATTGGCTCAAGCTGTGTGACAACAACCAGGGGCATTGAATGCAGCTTATCAGAGGCCAGCCCTTTTCTAGAGAGCTTTGCTTTTCCATGCCAGCCTCCTAATGGAGAAATTCCATTCTAAGGTTTTTGGGTGAGGTAGACCTATGCAGCTCTCAGCTAAAAATAAGCCCCAAGAATTATAGGCTTTCAACACATTAGCTCTTAAGAATCACTAGTATTCACTGTTGCATAATTTTTGGCTGTCATTCAGTACACAATGACAAGTACTTATTCACCTAGAAGAGGATGGAGAAAGCTACATGGGTTGTGGCTGACATCATGATTAGAGTGAAACTCTTTCAGCTGAAAATGGTTATACCTTCAGCAGTGCGTAACAGCCAAGAATAGTGTTTTTACGCTGAAGGAACCACATGGGGCTATTCTGCATCATGTACTAATATGGGTTTGGGGACTAAAAATAAACTGGTATTTTTAGCTGAAGAAAGTTTGCCTTGAGCTCCTGCTTTTTCCATCAGAAGAGTCAAAATATGTATCATCTAATGCCCTTTCTCTGTCAGCAGCAACAGCAGCAACAGCAGTGAGACAGGCCTGCCAGGGTGACTCCCACAAGCAAAGCGTCCTCAGGGCTCATGCAGTGACTGGGCAAGAGCAGGTCCAGCCCTGGGTGCCTGGGCACTGTGAGTGCTCACACACGGTGGCTTCTCACAGAGTTTCTCGTGGCCACCGATAAAGCTGGATTGCCTCCTGGAACCACACAGAGGAAACAGATAAGGCTGGGAGCCACACAGCGCTGCTGAGGCTGCCTGTGTGTGTGTGTGTGAGACAGCGGTGGGAGGGTGGCAGAATCACGGAATCATTCAGGTTGAAAAAGACCTCTGAGATCATCGAGTCCAACCTGTGACTGATCCCCACCTTGTTAACCAGGCCAGGGCACTGAGTGCCACCTCCAGGTGTTCCTTTGAACACCTCCTGAAACAGCGACTCCACCACCTCCCTTGACAGCCTCTTCCACTGTCTAATCACCCCTTCTGTGAAGAATTTCTTCCTAGTGTCCAACCTAACCCTCGCCTGCTGCAGCTTAGGGCCATGTTCTCCTGTCCTGTCCCTTGTTCCCTGGGAGCAGAGCCCAGCCCCCCCGGGCTTCACCCTCCTGTCATACGGAGCTCTGGAAAGCAAGAAGGGGCTCCCTGAGCCTCCTTTTCTCCAGGATGAGCTCCGGCCCCAGCTCCTTCAGTTGCTCCTCTCAGGCCGGTAACCCTTCCCAGCTCCGTTCCCTTCTGTGGACATGCTCCAGCCCCTTAAAGTCTTCTTGAATTAAGACGCCCAAAACTGGACACAGGACTCAAGGTGTGGCCTTACCAGTGCCGAGTGCAAGGGGAGCTGACGCAGTGATTTGATTACCGGGGGCTCGGGCAGGGCGCGGGGACCCCCCGGCTTTGCCATCTCCCCCTGTCTCCCCTCAGGGCTGTGGGGGCAAGGGGAGAGGTTGGTGCTGCGGTGGCCCCGCGCCTCCGGCAGGGGGCGCTAGAGGCCCGCCCCTCACCGCGGTGACGTCACACGGGGGTGGGCGGGAAGCGCCGGTGCTCATCCGGGTCCCGCGGCGGAGCCTGGGGGCGTGGCCTCGCCCTCACGTGACGCTGCGTGGCGGCGCACCCGCCATCTTGTGTTGTTGGGTTGAGGAGCCGCCGCGGCTGTGAGGGACTCTCCGC
>VWYP01013506.1:26235-136456 GCA_013400435.1 Pycnonotus jocosus
GCCACGCCCCCGCCGCCGCGCTCCCTGTCCGACCATCGGCCCTGCCGGCTGCCTCCGTCCCCCTCGGCTGCCGCAGCAGCGAGGCGCCCCGCGGCCTAACCGGGAGGCGAGGCCGCCCAGGGGGGAGGGGGGGTGCGCCTGGAGGGCCCCCCTGCGCTCCCCATGGGGCTCTGCAGGGGTCGTTGGAGCTGGGGCGAGCGGGCCTTGAGCTCTCCATGCGGGTCCTTGGTACTTGTCAAGCGGCGGCGGGGCGCCCGCGGCTCCTCACCGCCCTCCGGGGCCGTCTCCCCCCGCACTGACCCTTGTGAACTCGCTCGTCCCCTCCCAGCCCAGCGGGAGCGCCGCGGTGAGCCCCGCTTCGAGCACGCCCGGCGCTGTCGGGTTACACTGGCCGAGGAAGGAGGGAGCTGCGAGCCTTCCCCCGCGCAGGCAGCAGGGTGTTGGGAGCAGCGGTGACCGGCAGTGTTTGACTGGAGAGGCCTTGGCAGGCTGAAGAGAGCATCGATCAGAATTGTGTACGTTTGGTATTGATCCAAGACAAGTAGTTTCAGTGTCAACAGAGCACTTACGGCTGTTTCAGTTCTCTCTGATTGCGCTCTGAATCGGGACAAGGTGTAGGCCAAAAGGAGGTGTTGCCAAGTAGTGCTTCTGGAATAAAAAACCACGTTTTCCCCAGTAACATTCCGTTCAACGTTCGTGGTGTGCTGCTTTTATTGTAATTCTTGAATATCTGTTTGCTTGGGTGGGCAGGGAAAGGACTTTTGAATTCTGATTATATTCTTCTAACTTCTTGCTGCTCATTTTATTTTCTTGCTTCAGGAGCTGACTTGGGCAAGTTCCTGGAAAGTACGTGTGATTTTTTTTTTCTTATGACTCTACACTGCTTTTGTTCTTAAGAAACTCTTTAATAAACAAAAGTTAATTTGCTGTTCTGTGAATGGAGCATGTGGTTGATACACAGTGATAATTGGAAACCTTTGTGAACAAAATTGGTTGCAGTTGTCACCAACAAAAACTTTTTTTTGGTATTTTTAAGTTTTGTTATTGGGTGGTGACTGCAGTAGATAATAAGAGCATTATTACTATGAGGTGTTGGTGTTCTTGCCGTGCACTTGAATATGTATCCTTTGAGCAATTAGCTGATGGCAGTGTGAAGACCTAATTAACCCTGGGGGTGCCGGCAGAAATGCTGGAGTGTCCATGGCCCCTTCTGCTCCTGCTTTGCTCCCCAGGTTCCTGTAGTTCTGCAGGTCAGTTGGTGTCAGTGGTTGTGTGTTGGTGTTAATTTCTCAGTGAATGTGTGTTTTTAAAAACAAAAATAAAGTTTCTGTCTATTAGTCAGCTGGATTAAAGAGAAGGCAGAATTTTAACCCTGGAACTTGGATGTCACCTTTTGTGTTGGGACTTTGATAACCCTTCTCAGTCTCTGGCAGTACTGTGTGTAAATGCCGGGGTTGAATGGCTTTGAGAGCTTCCCAGGCTCTCCCGGCCCCTGGATACAGGAACATGCCTGGGAGCACCTGGTCACTGTATTTCTTTTGGGGCCTTTTTCTCAATGGTTTCTTGAGCCTGTGTTTTAAAGCAAGGGCATAGAACTAAATTGTAATGTGATTTTGGAGTAGGAATGATTTGTTTCACATTGTGTTTAAAAAAATTGATATCTCATTAAAAACTTGGACTCTTGCAGATCCTCTTTTTGTTACAGGTGTTGACCTTGAGGATTGTAAAATATCCTCAGGTGCTCCTATTAGCATTTTTGCTTGCCTTTCTAAAGCATTCAGTAAACTAAAACTAAGGTCCTTGTGATTATGTAAGTGAAAAAATGCTTGTAAATAGACAGTTGAGGGCTTTGTAATTAATTTTTTCCCTACTGTTTTATTCCTCAGTTGAGGATAAAACTGTAAAAAGGGAGTGCGAAGTAGAGTTTGGGTTTCTTTAAGGAATTGAGACTAAGCACTGCTGTCTCTCTGCTAAGTTGTCTGAATGAAGTTCTGTCACAAACTGGAGTTCCTCATACCTGAATGTAAGAAAAAAATTGCCAGTTTTTTTAAGATACATGGATACTTCATTAAAATAAAAACAACCCTAGATGTCAGAGTCCCATGGAACAAATTGTTGGGACAGCTGAGTGGCTGAAGGCTTTGCTGGTACATCTCCCTATGCTGAAAGATCTTTCTGTTTAAACCTGGTAGGGGAAAACACTGGTTCACAGTAACTGAATGAAGATGAGCTGGGCACTATGATCTGTGCTTTCCCCTTTGGCCTCTCTCTTCATTCATTTATTTAATTACTAAGAATGTGAAATTTGAGTTTGCCTCCTTTAGTCTGGTCTTGCAAGTTTGAGTAACTGTCATGTATAAGTTTCTTATTCTTTCACTGAAGTGAAATTCTTCTTTAAAATTTTTCCTTAGGACTTTTTAAAATATGATATTAAGTTCTCTCATAGACTGATTTAGAAAAACAAAATCCATTTCCTAACACTTTTCCTTAATTTTTCTGTTTTTCTTACTTTTCCCCCCTTCAGTGCTTTTGCTCAAAGATTAGTGGAGATGAGCTTTATATAATTCATGGTTATAGACAGAGCTATGGGGCAGAGCAGGGGAGCCTTCTCCCTACAGAGCTGGCTGCAGAGCCTTTGGATGCCTTGATGAGGAGAAACCTTTTTCTTTGTTTACTGAGGAAGCATTTGCCTTGGAAGGGACTCTTTCTTTGTGTGATTTTCTCATCAATTTATTTTAATTCACAGAGTGACATTTGAAATCCAAGGTGTGTGAAATGCTGCAGGGGGATGGGGTTTGATCTTACAGGAACAAAATCAGTTTCCTGCCCAGCTTAGCCTTTCCTCCTATGTCTTGCTCTCAACTCTGGAACATTTTTTTTGTTTGCATAAAGGATCTGGCTTGAAGATCACCAGCAGTGAGAAAATTTAGCAAGTTTGCTCAAGGTGTGCCTAAGTTATGGCTGGAACTAAGAACTGAGTGTTTCAAGTGATAATCTCTGTATGGCATTGGCCCTCTTGTGGCTGGTGGTAATATGTGTGTGGATATATATAACCAGCTCATCATGGGGATGTTTAATAACATTATTTTTTCATGTTTAGCTCAGATGGCAGCTGGAGATTGTAGCAGGCTGAGGTCTTTGCATTGCTTTGTTAGGAGCTGAGATTGCCCCTGTGTGTTGATTACAAAACATGTCCACTTCTCTTTTTTTGCAGAGGGAGGGCTTTCATTCCATTTCCTCTGAAGGTGATTAAGCATTCCTTGAATTTAGACACTGTAGAGATGGCTTGATGCCTGCATGGAAAACTAGGCTGCCATTGAAATTTTTATCTTTGCCTTTTTTTTTTTTTTCCTTTTTTTTTTTTTTTTTTTTTTTTTTTTTTTTTTGGAAAACAATTAAAATANCTTTTATGGAAAGGATGTATAGAATTATTTGGATGCATCTGAGGTTTTTCCCAAGCATGAAATCAAAGTGTGTTTTTTCAGGAATGAGCCTCTCCTGTAATCCTTAAAGCTTTTAATATATAGGAGCTGGATATGTAGACCTCAGGATTATAGAGAAAAGTAGAAGGAATCCCATGAGCTGTGTAGAAGTTATAGAGTGTGCAGGTCAATGAAAAATTTTGATGAATATTTAGAGAATTGTTTTCAAATACTATGTTGTTGACTGCTTTTTGGATCATTTACTAATTTTTGGTTGTCTCAGTTATTAAAACAGCTCATTATCTGGCCATATGTTTAAAAAAATCTAGGGGAATAAAGAACAATGACTTGGTGGCTTTAGTAGGTCTGCTTGTATGTGTAGCTTGTCGTTATAAATGGATAAACAAGCTTACATATACAGTTACAAAAACTGGTTAGAAAGATATTTTTGTGTTAAATAGTTGCTATTCCAGTGAAAACAAGCATGATGCACTGCAGTTTACAAAGTGTTTTGTTACTTGAAATTTTATCCTTTTTATTCAGCAGAGAAATACTTGTTTCAGGTTCTGGTTACAGTGAAACAGGTTTTTTTTTTAATGTTCCTTCTCTTCCTGACAATAATGTAAATTGCATTCTATTAGTAATATTTTATGATAAAGATACTGGCTTGTGTGACTGGGAGACTCAGAGGCTATGGATGTCCCTGGGGTAGATCAGTCTTGGTAAAAAAAGATGGGATCCACTTGTGGTGGTGTGTCCATTCACACTGGAGGAAACAAGGGAAATACACTCTGGACACTCTGGAGATGACTTTGGTTGAAATTGTGTGAAGATAGATAGCTGAATAGCTGAATTTACCTTAGCCTTAGAGTCAGAACGTTGTGTGGCAAGGAGTTGGTCTGGCTGACAAGTTATGGATGTATAAACTGATTTTTTTGAGCCACATGTATTAGAATCTGAGGATGAGTTATTTGGAAGAGTCTTTGGTGGTTGCTCTGCTCTGCTCCAGCCTCCTGCACAAAGCAGGGCTGATGTCAGTGTTAGACTGTGTGACAGAAAGTGAGCGAGGCTGATCATGGAATAGCATATGGCAAGGTTTTTATGTAAAAAAAAAATTTCATAACTTGACTTAATCAGAGGCCCCATTCAAACACCATTAAAACCAGTGAAGCTTTTATGGTAGGCTTATTTAATGCTGAATCATCTGCATATGTGATTTCTCTGTAATATTAAGTTTTAAGAGTACTAAGGATCAGGCTAACATGACAAGTCAATTTACAAAGATATGATTCTTAGATCAAAACAAGTGAATTTTTTTTAGCAAATTTTGCAAAAATGCATGAGCTATTAAAAAGTACTGTAGTTCATACGTAGTATGCAGTGTCATACACATTCTGATTCTCTGTTAAAATATTTTATTAATAAAACACTCACTGCTGAATGTTTGTTTCTTGAAGTATAGAATGTCTCAGAACTGCATGAGCAGGAAACCTTAAGGAACAGGGTGGGAGGGGGAGGAGATCATTTCCAAAGCCCCAAGAAGCTGGTTATTTAAATGGCATTTTAAAACCAAGCCTCTGAACCCTCTCAGCAAATCAGATGTGTTATTCAGTGATTGCTTTTGGTGAATGTAGTCTGAAGCTGTGTTCTTCAACTCTGAACATGGGTGTGGGCTGTATAGTGTGTGACGGGTGGGAGAGAGGTGGTGTGGTGGGCTTTGGTTCATTCTCAGTCTGGCTGCTGGCGTTGCTCAGGCTTGGCGTCTGCATCTGTAACGCCTTGTGGAAGGGCGCAGATGGAATAATCTACCAGCAAGTTTTCCATGTACAAGGTAGATGTGGAAGTGGTTTTTTTAGCTGGAGAGTGAGTGCTGGCAGGATTTTGGGATAGGATTTGGAATGAGAAGCATTTGTGTTCCAGCCAGTGGCAGGGCCAAGGGTGTGGTTCCCTGACTCTGCTTGACGCTTAATCGCTGGTCTGCCTTTGGCTGGGAGTCGGTAATAAAGGTGCAGGTCACGCTGTGTTCTGGTGGGGAAAGTGGGAAAAGCCTTCCCATTTGGCTGTGTGCAGGTGGAGCAAGAAGTGGATAACTCTCCAGCCTGCCTCTAACCACAAACTTCACAACAGTAGGTAGGAAAGGAGGAAGACATCTGGAGTTGTGTTACTTAATGTTCTGAATTTTTTCTTGGATTTGGTTATTATGTGTATAGGTCTTGTTGGTCTCTTGTGCCATTTCTGTTCTTGAAGGGCTACTTGTGTTTGTCGTTCTTGACTAGGGTGGAACATGTTGCAAGCTGAGATGCTCCATGAAGCTTTAGCTGCATCTGTGCAGTGAGCAGAGAAATGCCATTTGAGGTAGTCAGGGACAACTTTTGATCAGAAACTGCTGAAAGATTGAAATGCTTTTGCAGGGGTTTGAGACAGGGAGATTATAAGACTTCTAGGGATCTAAAGATGTAAGCATAATAATAGGCATAGTTTCTGGAGAAGTGGATGGTTTGGACATTGCTCCCTTAGGAAGAACTTTTTCGTGTGTGGGTAGCTAGGCCTTGGAAAATTCACTGCCTTTATCAGGAATGGTAAGCCAGAAGGGGCTCTTGTGACTTCTCTGGCATCTTGTATAATGTGACTAATAGATTTTTCTTTCTGATTAATTTTGTATTTGAACTAGAACATACTTACTAGAAAATAATCTCACACTGATCTAAAACAAACTATGTTGATTATCTCTGAATGTCTTGCTTCAGTTCCTTCACTGAATTAACTTGGATCTTCTAATGTTTTTACCTGAGTGATCATTTACAGACTAAGATACTTATTTTTTCTCTGAAAGCTCAGGAGCTAGAGCTTTAGTATGTTGTTGGTGTTTTTTCTTCTCGTTGTAGGGTATGTTTGTCAGGTGCTATCAATTTTTGAACACCTGATTTATCAGCTCTTTTGCCTCTTACAACAGAAAGGACACCGTATCCCTTCAGTGGTAAAATTAGATGTATGTTTACTCTGCGTTTTCCTTTTCCTGGGTTAGGTGGTTTTTGTTAGTGCTTCTAGTAAATGTTGTCTCATATATTTCTTTAACAATTGATTATGTCATAAATCTCAGCATGGTTTCAGGACTGTGTTTTTCCAGAACAGTCTTGCATTTCTTATATATCACCTGTGTTTTCTGCTTGTGAGTCTCTTGGCTTTGCCTTGTTCAGTGCAACCTGCTGTACTGGACTGAGTCATTGAATAATTCATGATGGTACTATTGATGATGTGTCATTGCCATTATTTACCATATCCATGTTTGTCATCCTTAGGTTTTAGACCTTTTGTGGCCAGTGTTACAGACTCTGTAGAAGATAGCGTCTTACCTTTTACTTGGTTTTGAGAATTTTGTTCTGTCTGAGATGGGTTGTTGTAGATTCTTTAGAAGAGAAGAAAAATTAGGTTGTGATGATTTGAGGCTTCTTGTGTGGTTCTGAATGGTTTTGTCCTTTTTAACATTTAACTGAAATGAAATGTCCTGCAGAAGTTAAAATTTATCTACTTGCTCAAGGAATGACATTTCTATTCCTACAAAAGTGTATTTTGATTGCATGCCTTCCATAAATCTGTTGCCTGGCCTTAATTATGTCAGTGTCCTTTAATCAGTGTTGTCTGCTTTAGCCAGTGATTAATATCAAACAGGTTGTGTAGCCACCTGAGTCATCCTGTTTACCTTTGTACTTCAAAGGTGCCTTGCATACAGTTGTGGATCATCTTTAATATTTCAAGAATTAAAGAAAATCAGCATTAATTATTCAGTCAACCTGTTAATTTTTTAAAAAACACAGTTAGTGGCACTGACATTAGCCAGCTCTACTAGCTGCCTGTGGAATGTTTTCTTCGTTGTGGAAGGTGAGGTGTTCTCATCTTGATGTAGTGTTGCTGTTGAATGGTGGAACACTGCTGTTAAATTCCTTCTCCATATTTATTTAAGGAGAACCCATTTCCTTGCACTTAAGTCTGCTCATGTTGGATTTCTGTTGTGTTCTTTGGTTCTCACATTTTCATCTCATTTATAGGTTTAAAAGACTCTTTCAGACCGACAGTAGCAACACAACTACCTTGAAAGGAAAGGATACTTTTCTTCCTAAACATCTCTGATCAAAGAATAGACCATTTCAAAATAAAATAGGTGTATATAGGAAGAATCAATGGTATTTTTTTTTCAAGGTTTAGGTTTCCAAAGTTAATAAAAAATCTAAGCATGCAGTGGCCCCAAAGCTATAAATTGCAGTGACAGTTCAAATCTTTAATTTTAATTTTTTCTTTTTTTTTGTCTGCAGAAAATATTAGATGGTCAGATCTGAATGCAGCCATTGCCTAGGCTTAACTTGGAATTCTAAGAAACTTTTTCTTGGTAGTCTCTACCCAGAAGAGCAGAACATCTTGGTGAGACAGATAGCCACGTGCTGCTAGTTGAGAGAATGCTGTAATTGAAATGTAGGAGTTTAACATTGCCTGAAAATCTTAATGTAGGTGCCCATCAGTAATAAATGAGCCTTAAATGGCTGTTATGTGAGGTTGAGCAAAGTCTGCAAAACATGGTCGTTTTGATCTTTCAAATCTCTGAAAACAGCTTTTTGTGTAGATATTTATTAGCTAGCTGTGTGTTTTAAATAAGATACCAGAGCTTATGGCAAAAATGTGCCAGAGTAATTGTAGACCTTCAGCAGAAACATCTTATGCATTTTAACACATAAATCCAGCTAGTAGAATCAAGTTCTGGCTTGTATCTGTAGCAGATGTTTGAGAGCTTTAATGCATTTGTAAGGTACTAAATACAAGTAGCAAGCTTGAAAAATAATTTAAGAAACTGTAAGTTTGGTAAAATAACCAGTGTTCCTAAAGTGAACCAGTGAAATGAGTGTTGCTGATGGCAGCTTCTGCATGTGTAATATTACCTGTTAATTGTGAGTGAAAGCCACTTAAAGGCTTCATGTTATTGGATTACAGTTTGTGTCTATTCAGAGAGGACTTCTGACTTTCTAAGTACTAAACAGCTGACAAAATAGGGGGTTTTTTCCCTCCTTGCCAGCCTGCAGGTTGTTGGTGGGGTTGATGTGATTTCTTCTCTTTTCACTCCAGCATCCTGATGGCAGGTTGGTGGCTGGTTTTGGCTGTCACTCCAGGAAAGTGGGGTTCCAGTTTACGAGCCAATTCCATTTTTCCCTAAAAATATGCAGGAGAACCCCAGCTAACTGTAGGGTTGCACTGGCACCTTGATCAAGTATTGACCTTATTTGAAGAAAACTTTGGGAAAATGTTCCTGTTTGGA
Organism: Pycnonotus jocosus; assembly: GCA_013400435.1. NCBI lineage: Eukaryota > Metazoa > Chordata > Aves > Passeriformes > Pycnonotidae > Pycnonotus > Pycnonotus jocosus. The sequence goes on from VWYP01013506.1 coordinate 34,960, forward strand.
GCAGTGGTAGGAAGCACCAGGAGGCTGCCTTGGCTGAGCAGTGGTGTTAAACTGACCATTATCAAATACTGCCTCAGTTCCTCGCTTCACCTTGAGGCTGCCCCGTGCTCTCTGCCCATATAAAATCTGAGGCTGTGGAGATTCCTCAGTCAACAGCCTTTGATTTGTAGAAAACCTCAACTCACAAAACCAGCTCTTCAGAAAGGGGTTTTTCCCTCTTCAAATGATACCAAGGAGGAAATATTAGGTACATGTTATTTTTGTAATTTGTCACCCTTGATTAATAAGGAAGCAGCATTTTAATAAGACCCAAGAAAGTGATCTAGATAATAAAGATTTATTTACATCTTTTGTTTAGCCAAAATGGTTAAATCTGTGACCTGGTCGTTCATTCCCGTCTCTGAATTCCTCATTCTTTTTCTTGCTCCACCCTGGCTTTTGCAGCGAGTGCTGCCTTGTCCACTCCAACTTGCCTTTCCAGTTAGTGCAGCTTCTCCTCTCACGAGCCAGGTGTGTGTAGTCACTGTCAGAGGTTCCTCTCAGGTTGGCTTCCACACTCTCCCCTTTTGGCTGCCAGAGCCAGCGGAAGCAGTGCAGGGTTTCCACTCCCTCTGTTTCATCTGCTCTGATGTGGCTTTAGTGTTTTCTTCTGGTGCACTTGCTGTTTCAGCTTTCCTGAGCCTTCTCCCTGTTCTCTGCCCTTCTCCTGCCAAATCATTGCCATTTTCCAGGATGCCTCTTGTCCAACATTTTTCTCTCAGCCTTGCCTGTAATTCTTTTCATGTGTGTTTTGTTGTCTGGGTGATGTTGTCTATTCAGTTCACCTGTCACACCTATTCAGAGCATCTGCACATCTGTTTGGTTTTGTTTTGAGGGGGATGTGTTCAGTACAATGTTGTTCACTTACAGTTGTCCTGTTTTCAGTTCCAAAATTCATACAGTCAGAACTTCTAGGGATGGAGTAACTTACCTGAATGCAATACAGAAGAGGAAGAGTTTACAAAACAAAGTGTGGTGGCCAAAATGAGGGATAGGGAAAGCCATTTAGCAGCTGGCTGGGATGAGACTCGCATTCTGGTAGGTAGTAAACTACTAAGGAGTCAAATAGAGAAACATGGCACAGCATCCTCAATTTTTTGGGAAGGTAATGCAGAGGCTGAAGAGTTGGACTGGATGGATCCAGAACCAGTGAACAGCTTCTGGGTTTTAGTGCTTTGTCCTTGTATCTGTTGCTTTTCAGCTGTGTTTTCATTGTTTAACCCTGAGTGCCAGCCTTTTTGGTATTACTGATGCTAGACTAGCTTTGATGTTAAAAACCAGGGTCCCTGGTGATGCACATGGATTGATCTGAAAACTCAGCACCCCCAGCAGAAGGATTACATTGCAGGAAGTGGAGGGACAGCCATCCAACTAAGGCTGCTAGGAATTGTGTTAGAAGCTTGTCTCTGCCCGAGTGTGCACGATGGTTTACTTGAATTGCCCCACAGTATTTCCCCTTGTGTCTGCTGCATGTTGTCTTTGGGTACCTCACCTCTTATTTTGATTTGCAGGATGGTGAATGGATATACCTTGAATGTTCTAATGAGCTATCAGCTGCTTCAAAAAGGCAGCTCAGATCAAACCAAAATCATCTCAGACTAGGCCAATGGGAATATCTGGGTATTTTTGCATTAGCTTTTGGTGCAGGTAGTTGGGATAATTCCATTTCATTGTCTAGAATTGTGGAAAAAAGCCCATTAAGATTTGTATATAAATTACTTTGTGTATGGGACTAAGAAGATATGGCATGTTGTTAAAATATGTAAGCCAAACATTAGTTGGCGGGTTTAAGCTTCAGGGAGTTTTATAAGCGTTTGTAATCTTATGCCCAAAGTATTTGGGTAAAATCTGCTCAAGCAGTTTTAACATATTTGGTTTTAGTATGTTTTGTCATTTCTAGTTTTAAGGATATTGATTTATTTTCTTTAATATCATTACTTCTGTGGAATGTATATAAGAAAAAAAGTTGGTTTTGTTAGGTTTCATCCTGATTTTTTTCAGTAACTAATTCCCTTTCCACATATATCTCCCTGAATTTTGTTTTTCATCACCTTTTCATGCAAGGTATAGACAAACTCATGAAGTTCCTTATTTGTTCCCTGGATCTGCCAAGGGATGTAGTTCTGATACAGCAAAGTTCCCTACCTGATGTAATGGGTTCTTGAAGTCTAATCAAGCAGTGTCTGAGATGGTGCTTCAAATTCTTCTTTTTCTTGGGCTTTACCTGCTGTGTTTGGTTTTTGAAAAACCAATCCATCTTTCTCTGCAGGTTTGGATTTGGCTGCTGCTGGAAGGAAAGAGGAGCTGTATTTATTGCATGAAAAGACACTTCTCCAGAACTGCCTGGGCTGGCCTTAGTTCTGTTAGGGAAAAGTTCATAGCCTTACCTTAGTCTTGTCCTTTCCCTCCTGTTTGGCTTCATCTGCTCTTCTCCATGCACTCTGGATATGTAGGAACTTGACCCGACTTTGCTAATGTCTGCAGAACCTACCTTGACTAATAGCAGTGAAATTAGCTGAAGTCTGAAGTTATGATTCTTTTTTTTTGCTTAGTAAAACCAAGAATGAAAGAAATACTGTCATTTGCCTGCAGAATTTTGGAGGATGTTGCAGCATTGGGTGTACTCAGTCTTTAGGAGGCTTATTTTTTGAGAATGAGCAGTGGAAAATTCTTGAATACTCTGCCACTCAGCTGGCAAATCTGTCTTGCTGTAATTCTAGTGGGGTTTTTATCCTCTTGTAATTGTCAGGAAGCAGCAATTCTGTTAATTAAGCATTACTGCTCTTAGAGAAGAGGATTATGCATCAAGTTCTCTGCATTTGTACAAATTGTTTCCTCAGACACCCTAATCCAGTGTCCTGTTTGAACTGTTAAAAGAGGGATTTAGGGATGAAATCTTGATGCAGTTGCATCAAGATATTACTAAATCAATCTGTGTTGGAAAGCTGAAATGGATTCCTTAAAAAAAACCCCAAAATTCAATGTAGTCAAGTTTTTTCACTTCTTTGCATGACTGAGTGTGCTTTTGTATTTTGAGTTAATGTATGAAGGGCTGTATCAATCCAGCTGTTTTCATAATAAATATTTTTATTTTTCAGGTTCACACTTCTTAAAAAAGAGGAATAGAACAGGAAAAAATGGCAGCAGAAACTCAGACACTTAACTTTGGGCCTGAATGGTAAGTTTTGTCTGTTTTGTCAGACTCCAGAACTTGTCTAAAAAGGTGTTTTTTGTTGTTGTTACTTTGGAGCAGAATTGATTATGAGACTGAATGGGATATAATATCTTTGTTGTTTTGTCCTGCTTCACCTCAGTCCCTGGCCTGTGATCTAAAGCAATATTATAAAATTAGTCTTAATTTTGTGAATTGGCATAGTGTATGAATTGAGTTGGGTTTTTTGTTATGGTAATGCATTATATTTAACTTTAATATACCAAGCATATTAAAGTTAAATATATTTAAGCATATCATATTTAACATTAAAATGCCAAGCATTTGAGGGAGGAGTAATGTTTATGATCTCAGATATGCACAGAATAATTGAAGATGTGCTTATTCAGTCTTCCTATGGGATGCATGTTAATAAGGAAGTTCTTAAACTCTCGTCACTATACTTAAATCCATAGCTAAGCAAGGGGGTTTTTTTCAGTTTTAAAAAACCCAATCCCTTTATGGAATATGGTAAAAGTGTGAGTTTTATGTCAGTGTCCTCCAAGTTTGTATTGAATAGTGTCAGGAAAAGAGAGCTATTGCAATCAGGGGAATCCCTGGTGTCATAATTTTGTCAGCTGTTATTTTTACAGCTTGTTGGACATGCATTGTCCCAGCTTTTGCTAAAGAGCAATTGCACAGGTGTGATTATTCAGTATTTGTTCCAATTTCTTGTTTAAGTGTTGGTGACTTCAGTTACAAACAAGAATTCTGAGTGGTGTGGTTTCTGAAGAGTGAGTGATCCCCCGGTGTGTGAATGGGAATGCAGAGTGGTTATAGGAAATACAGTTGCTGCAGAGCATGTGATTAGAACTGTAACTTGAATAACACATTCACTTTTGCTGACACATTTCTGTGTACAATGTACAGAAATTGGAGAGGATTCAGAGAAGAAGTAAGACATGATTTGCAGCCTGTGAAACAATGGGAGCTCAGTCTGTTTTGCTAGAATGAAAGAAGGTTGAAGAATGAATTTATCAATATCTATAAATATACCCACCAGGCAGATATCTTGTGCTGGAGTCCTCTTCAGTGTAAGAGACAGACATGATTAGACTCTTGATGGATGGAAGCCAAAGTTATATTAAAAAAAGAGGAGGAAGACAATTCTAAAAAAAGCACATATTTCAACAGTAACTTAATTGCTGTGTCATAGTGAGGGGACTGTCATAGTGAGTCTCCAGAGAGTTTAAAAACCAGATTAAATTATGTGCAGAAGCATATATTATACTTTAATGAATTAGTATCTTTTTACAGGAATAATGGAACATAAGATTTGTAATTTTTCTTTTGTGTTGTGGTATAGTCATGTCTGTCACATAAGCTGCTGTATCACTTCACAGTGAAACTCTGGGTCATGATTGATCTGATTGGTGCTGAACATTGCACTGAGCTGTCAAATCCTTTAAACAATTCTGCAGGCAGAATTAGTGTGGAAGTGGTACATTGAGGAACTGCCACAGGGTGGCACCAAACTAAAAAAATTAGATCAACTCTTGACTTGCAAATGATTATTTCTTTTCTGTTTAAAGAACAATAAAACAAATTGAAGCATGGTTCAGTAATTAGGTGAAAGGTAGCCTCTGAATCACTGTTTCAGTTTAGAGCTACTTCTCTTCCAAGGACTTTTTGTTTGCTGAGAAGAGCTTTTACTGTTTTATTTGTCTAAGTTGCCCGTCAAAGAGAATGTAAGAAAATGAGCAGTGGTTTTTTTTTTCTTGACACATGTATCCTTTTGTAAAACTTTCTCAAACTTAAAAATACCAGATATTTGGGTAGGTGACGAAGTGGCTGTGTAGAATGAGATAAATTCACCTGCAGAATGGGAATAATGTAAAATGCTACCTGCAAGAAGTTGAGTAACTTACCTGTGTGGAATGGGAACAAATATAATGGCATATTTATCTGTTACCATAAATTGGATTTATTAGATTGCTACTTCCAATGTCTCTGGAGTGTCGCTATATTTTGTACGTCTTTACATTTTTTTTTTCTTTTATTGATAGCCTAAGTTGGATGGTATATGCACTCTGAAAAAAAGCCATTAATTTTAATTTGTGGAAAAGGGATTTGTGGTAAGGAAGCATTCCAGAGACACAAGAAGAAGCTTCATTATAAAATTTACTGTGCTGTTCTGTTACATTTCATGAAACATCTGAATAGACTCTTTCCTTAGCTTAATATTTGCTGCACTCTTCCAGCATGGTAAGAATTTTTCTTAGCAAAAGGAAGCTGTTGTCATTAAGATGTCCCACTGATTTGTGTGCAGCCTGTATAAACAGCTTAGGCAAGGCTTTATGGGGGTATAAAGCTGGCTTGCTGTATAGTCAATATAAGAGTTTTCCTGGGGCAAGCTGAATTCCTTGATGTGCTCATGGGAATTTTTTTCTTTCTTGCTCTCCTGGCTGTGGGTGAAACAAGGGAGGTTCTTCCGCTTTTCCTGTTGAAGCGCTGAGATTTCATTAGAGTTTTGAGGTTAAACCTTTAACGTCTTTACTTTCAGTATTGTATTTATTTTGTTTGTGTCAAATCCGTAAATGTGCAAAGGGGTGTTAGCACAGGTGAAGATATTCTCAATTCAGTTTTCATTGCTTTTCTGCTTTCTTTCAGGCTGCGAGCTTTGTCTAGTGGCGGGAGTGTGACATCCCCTCCTCTGTCTCCGGCTTTGCCGAAGTACAAACTAGCAGACTATCGCTATGGGAGAGAAGAAATGTTGGCACTTTTTCTAAAGGATAATAAGGTGAGCAGGAAGAGGAAGGTGGCCTGATGTGTGTATTCCTAGTGACAGTCTTGTGATTAAGAATAGTTGTATTTTGTGATTATGGACAAAGACATTACATATCCCTTGCAACCCCAGGCCGATTGTGGGGGGCTTTCATGTCTGCACTTGTTTGATTGTACTTTTACCAAATTCAATATGTTTTGGGGTTTTTTTGTTTGTTTATATTTTGTTTGTGTGTTATTTGTTTTTTGGGTTTTAGGCTTTTTTTCCATTTGAGATGGTAACTTCCTGTACCCCAGGAAACAAAAAAACCTGATTGCCATATTCAGTCCCACTGCCACAGATGACTGAGGGTTAAAGTCTCCTTGCAGCTGTGCAGATTTGCTTGCCTCAGTAGGATTTTATTTAACGTAGTGCATAATAGTTACTTGATTCAGCTATGAAGTCAAGCAGTAAATCATATGAACAGATAATCTGAAAAAAGCAAGAGGTCTCTATTTATCCCATTTTAACTCAGTTCACTTTAGCAGGTAGCTAGCTCACTGAGAGCAGTCCTCAGGTAGCTCACTCCTCTGGGAATCAGGACACAGAACCAATGACATGTAATGCATAAGAGCAGTATAGAAAATCAGGAACAGTCTTCTGGTTTCACTTCAGACAAAGGTTCTCAGTGATGTAAAAGATTACATAAAATTTCAGAGATCTTTCAGGCAAATGATTAATACATTTTGCTGTTGTAAACATTGGGTTTTTCTTTAGATGGTGACAGTGGTTGGTTTATTGTTGCAGCAGACTTGGAAGTCTGAATTCACCTGAGAGCTTACCCTTGAGGGAGGGAGGGACTGCAAGAAATGATGTCAAGACTGTGCCTTAAGCTTGGAATGGAGAGGTGCACACACGGCTTCATGTTCCTATCCTGTCTTGGCTGACGCTATCGTACAACGCTGGGAGCCCTGCATTGCTTGAACATGGATTTAAGGGCATTGAATCTCAAAGATTTTTCCAAGTCTGTTAAGTGTAGTATAGCTTAAAGCTATGCTTTAACAGGCAGAATTGTCGTGTTCTACAAGAAACTGTGATTTAAATCTTGATGTTATGCTTGAATAGGTCAGCCAGTCAGAAGTCATTGTTTTTTGCAGTTTGTTTGTTATGTCAGATGATGCTGAGACCTCTGCTCTTGGGGTTGATTTAGAACAATCCTCAAATACCCTGTGTTACAGGAAGTTCTCTGATCATTATGAATGGTCCAAAAGAATATTTTCTTCCTATGTGTTTGCCAGAAGGGCATTGATTAGAGTATGTCTTTCTTTTGATATCCACACGTTTCCAGGGTGTTGAGTGCTTCTAGTTACGAAGACTGAGAGGACTTTTGATAGTCATTCTAGTCAGCTAGTAGATGACAGCAATATTCTTCAGCTGTTGCATCTCTAATTAAAAGAGAGTTTGACTGAAAGCAGGAAGATTTCTGCTAGCAAATATCTTAATGAAAAAATGTCTTTAGTATTATGAATTAAATATTTTTGAAGCAGTTGTCAATTGGCATAATTGCAGTTCACTTGTCTGTATGTAATTGGAGGTTCTTGTCCACATTCTCAAGGTCACATTTATTGATGAAGCTTCTGATTCAAAATTACTGTTAAAATTTATTTTGATTTAAATCATTAGTGTTCTCTAGTTAATCTATACATATAGTTACATTGTACTTGGGGGTTTTTTTGTGTGTTTTTTTTGGTTGGTTTGGGTTTGGCTTTGTTTTTTACTCTGCTGGTTGGTTGTAAATTGGAGTTGCTTACTTTAACTCAAATACAACCTCTGCTGTAGGTGGTAGTTGGCTATAATCTGGCTATATAAATGTGTTGAAGTTAAAGGAATAGTTTTTAGTTTACCAGATGAAATGTCATGTGATTTGGATTTCAGCTGCAGTAGTGTGTAAGTTGGAGTTCTGATGTCTGTAGGTGGGTGATGTTTTGAATTCCTTGTTTATAAGAATTTTTTTTCTGAGGGTTATGAATTTGCAGCAGAGTTATACCCACTCACAATGAGAGTTATTGGAAGTACTGGTAGATGGAGACAGAGTTGGCAGAATAATTTTTTGTTTTGTTTTGTTAATCAGTGTGTGTGGCATCATCCCTGAAGTGGAAATACTTGGATGTAGTAGAAATGCTCTTTTTCTTTTATACAGATACCTTCAGACCTTCTGGATAAGGAATTTTTGCCTATTTTACAAGAGGAGCCCCTGCCACCACTGGCACTTGTACCTTTTACAGAAGAAGAACAGGTTTGTATTTTTCTTGTTATATCTTTAGATTGTTATCAGTGTAAAGATAAAGAGTGTGCTTCCATTTAGAAAAAAAATAAAATTTGAGATTAACAGGTTTTAGAGTGTACTAGGTTGAAAGCAAACCAGCAGGAGATTTCCAAGTCAGAACTACAGTATAATAGGATAATTAAAATAAAGGCAATAGTACAGAAACTCTGACTTAAACTGATAGAGCAAGAATACAACCGTGACACCCAAGGTCAGGGTGGTGGTAGCAGTCTGATTAAACGGGGCTACAGTCTTGTCGGAGTGATGGATGTGGTTTTGTTGAAGCAGTGATCCTGTAGAAAGGTCTGGTCCTTCTCAGGAGCTCCAGTGGTGATTACTGAGCTCTTGTCCTCTGGGAATCCAGTGGTAGTGCTCTCCTGGTGTTCCAAGCCTCAGATTATATAAAGGTAGGAATGTTTGGTTCCTCCCCGTGGGTGGGGCATCTCACAGTGGGATGATGTAATTCTGTGAATTGTGGGAGACGTTGGTGGCCCATTAGTGGGGATAGTCCCCCAGAGGGAGTTACCACAGGTGAGTCATGGAGGAGATAAAGAACACTGCCTCGCCTATTCTAACAGCTTATGAAGATGGTAATAGAATTTTTTTTACTCGTTACGCCTTTTCATTGTAACCAAGGACACAGAAAGAAATTATGGAAGTATACTGTGTCAGCATAAAGTTTAAATTCTATCCATGCTCAATTATTGTCTTAAATTTGAAAAAAAAGTTTCTTTCCTCCAATGTTCTGTTGGAGGTAGACAGGTTGTTAAATCCAGGATCATCGTCTGGGAAGTGTTACCTATTTTTTAGGTATGCACCATTTTCAGATCAGTGACATTTTCTACAGTTTTTTACCACGTTTTCTTTGGTAACCAGAGAGTCACAAAAGAGGCTGAGTTCTGTAGCCTCAGTTTTGTGTTCTTTAGAGAAGTGCTGAAGTTTTTAGACTGTTAACATTTATTGGGAAGATGCAGTACTGTTAACTGCTCTGTATATAAGCAGTTGCTTGTTTATCTCCTCCTTTGGTGTTTATAGGTATATAACCAAATAGAGATGGATGAGAGTGAGAACAGGTAGTCTGTAAGGATTCCAGTTTAAGGATGACTGATCTTTGGAAGCTCTTGCTTTAAATTTTGATTCCTAATGGAGAAAACCGCCCATCTTCTTTGGATAAGTGCCTCTGACTTTTGACTCTGAACTGGTTTCCTCCTTCTGGCTGTCAGAACTTTTTGATTTTTCAGTTGCTCTCTGATTTTTTGTGTTTCTTAGCACTTTTTTTTACTTCAAAGTACTAGGGTTTGGTCGGGTTTTTTTGTTTCTTTTGTAATAGGAAGCTGAGTGTTTTTACTGGCTTGAGTAATTTGATTTTTGCAGGGGTGGGTAGTGTTACTATTAGTTTCTTGAGATATCAGAGCATCCTCCTTCCTTTGCCTGCCCTAGGCTGTTGTGTTCTTGAATTTTTCATTTCATTTTGTGCGTGGGTGTTTTGGCATATCCTCTTCATCTCTTCCGGACTTCTTCCTCTTCAGAATTGGTCCATGTTTCTTGTGTCTCTGTAGGGTGCTGACATTTCACACAAGATATTAATGGTTTAGTTTTCAACCAGCAGTTATATTTGAGTTCACATGGATGCACTGTGAGTGCTTCATGTCATAGTCGTAAAAGGCAACTGAAATTGAGACAATGCTATGTGAAGTCTTAGCTTCTGTTCTTGAGTAGAAAGAGAAGGGATTCAGGAGCAAGCCCAGAAATGATGAGTCAGACATACATAACTGAAATGTTAAACCTTCATGTAGATGTCTTTGGACATCTTCTTTTGCTGATGCATAGTGGAGTTCTTCAGGAAGGACTACAGGGCTTTTACAGTTTAAGGGGATGCTGACTTTTGGTGATTGTCAAGATACTCTCTGTGAGGAATGACAGGAGTTGAAGACTGTGGTATTGAGAGTGTGCTGAGTACAGATGAGATGGTGAGTGCTGCTGAGCTTCAGGGATAGATGTGGTCCTCTGCTGCAGTGTCCAATGTTTTGCCAGTCTTGAAAACTGAGGAATTGGTGTATACTATGTCAGTGCTTTTTCCTGCTCCTTTTCACCTGTACTCATACAGGAGCCTTTAAGCAGCTGAAAATTCTGCAAAATCTCCACAAAAATCATAATTGGAAAGAAGATGTTTATATTCCCTTTTTAAGGAAGATTTTCCTTTAATGCTTTCTGAGGACCCAGAGGATATGAACAATCTGGTTTTTCATGTCCTTTTTTTTAACCTGTCTTCATGACTGATGTGAGGAACCAAGGGAATGGCATATTTTAATTTGGGAATTCTGGTGTTTGTTCCCCATGACATAACATTGTTTATCATTAAGAATCATGTTCAGAAGTGGTGTTGAGGTGAATATTTATGAATTTGCTGCTAGCTGTGGTGCAGGAAAGTTCTTACAATAAAGATTGACAAAAGAGTTTAAAAGACATTTTTACCCCCTCCATGAGTACTTCTGATATAATTACTGTCTCAGAATTGAGGGGCAGGCTTTGGGAGTCCTTAGAGGAGAGGCTGATCAGAACACTGGTACTTCAGCATTCAGTTCGTTTGCAGCTGAGCCTATCAGGATTACTATGGCCTTAAATTCAGAACTGCTGTGTTATGCAGCTGATGGCAGCTGTGTGTGTACTATGGAAAGAACTTTGTCTCAGGCTGATTTAAAGATGTATTATCTAGAGATGGATGACAGATCATGAATTTGAACTTAAGCAGCTGTATGAATTTAAACTTAAATATGTTTAGTCTTGTAGTATTTAATTAGATACTTGAGACTACAGTGTTCCCTGTAACAGGACTTGGACATGCTTTGGATGGAATTACTGGTTCTTTTTATGTAAAATGTTACTTTTCTGAAGATAAAGTCGTTGAGCTAACCTAGAGTTCAACTGATTCACCTAATGTAATGAAATATGTTAGACAAATCTATGTTTATAAATATATGTTTCCAGGGTAGTGTCTGTTGAAGCAAAGAAGGTTTCTGCAGATGGTTTTAACAGGGCTTTCTATGATGGAGCACCGACAATGTGCAGCAAATGTTCTTTGCCTTTCCCACTGCTCCCCTTTTTCCTGTTTGCATTAGGGGGCAGTTTGGTTGTCTTACCTGCTTGCATAGTAAGGGAAGCTCAAACTCTTGCTGAATATAATGGAGGTCCTTTTGTGTTTTCATTGGTTATTTTGCTGATATCTGTTTTCTGAGAGATCTTCATTTGCTGCCAGAGGTGTTTTGTAGCAGCTTTGTTCTTCAGTGGGCATTGTCAGCATTGGTCATTGAAGGAATACACTGACCAATAGTAGGGCAGTTTTTGCTTTTTGAATTTGCTTTTTTCTTGCTTACTTTGATCTTACCATATAGGTTGTTACCACTATGCCTTCACTGCAGCAGGCTCTACAGAGGGGAGGGAGAAGTTGCTCAGAGTTCAGGCAGACAAGTCAAATTAAAAATGAATCGGAAAAGAAAATAAGATTATTATTTTGTTCTTACAAGAAGAATAAGGCATTAAAAAAATGAGGAATCTCCTATGCAAGACAATGATTCTGATAATAGCTTACATACATTTTTGTAGTGAAATATTTCAGTGCTTCGCAAAAAAGCAGAAGTATCAATGCCCGGAAAGGTGGTGGTTTGCTCAGAGGCAGATGGAGGTGGTTCTTTTTGACTTGGAGTTGAAATGGTTGCTTTAAACTGTAAGAGCTAGCTCAGAAAACAGATTTACTGGAAGCTGACCTTGCTTTTTTGCCATGCATGACTGCATTTTTTCTTTCCCCTCAAGTCTAATTAGTTACCAATTCTCTCTTGAAGGAAGATCTACTTTTGTAGGGAGCACATATCAAGCAGTTTCTGAAATGTTTCTGTAATGTATTAAAACTCCTGGCTTTGATGTTAGTGATTTAGATTTTAAATAGTATATAATCACTTGTCTCATTGTTCTCTGAAGACCTTCAAAGTCATAGTAATTCATTTGAGTTGATGTAAGCACCTTGCTGGCTTTAAGTTCTTTTCAAGAAGCCTGATACAACAGCAGTTTGGAGTCCTTTGCATTCTAATTATTCTAAACTTGTATTCAGAAAGTCTGTGTCAATTCAGGTTTACTTGTTAATATTTCTGAACATGCTTCTGAATTCTTTGGCCCAGTTTTCTAAGTATTTGTGCTCAGAGAATAGGGTCAGAATTGGTTATATTTATCCATTCTTTACTGAAATAGCTTTTTCTTTAGCAATTGTTTCATATTAAGCCAAAGTTGTATTTTACTGGTGTTTATTTTCATATGAAAATGAGTGTCACTTAAATTTCAGAGCCCTAAGTACACTTAGTTTTTCCTAAAATCTGTTACTCTTGTGGTATTCAGAGAATAAAAAGACTTATTTCTGCTAAGGACATTGGTAAATATAATTTTATTCAAGTCCTCTTGGTCTTTACATTTTCCTTCTTTGCTTAAGAAGTAAATTTAGAATTGGTATTAATTATTGGTGTCAAGTATAGGCAGGTGCCAGTCTCCTTTTGCAGCAGAATGTGTGTTTGAGACTGCTGATGTTCTGATAGTTTCTGTGCTGGCATCATCTGGTAAAGGAATAGATGTTCAAATGCTTACTTCAGAGCATAGAAATCTCAGCTAAGTAACTTGAAAATGGTAATATTGACCAAGATACTTCTATAGTCTACTTCAGTGGCTCATGTGTGCATGGAATCCTTTTCCTTTCTAGTGTTAATTGTACAGAATTTATAATGAAAATAAAGCCAAATTTAAGATAATGGTAAATATTTCTGTTTTTTTCTTTTTGTTTGGTTTGGTTTTTATTGTTTTTTTCCTTTGTATTTGTTTGTGATTTCTTTGTGGAGGTTTTTCCAGTCAAATCTGACCGTGACTCTTTCTCCTTGGCAGAGAAATTTCTCGATGTCTGTAAACAGTGCTGCTGTCCTGCGGTTGACGGGACGTGGAGGAGGAACGGTGGTAGGGGCTCCTCGAGGTCGAAGTTCCTCTAGAGGTCGAGGTGAGCTGCCGGTGGGATGTGCTGCAAGGGATCCAGCTGATGCAGGCCAAAGCTGCTCAGAGATATTAAGTGGAGCTTGGCTAGAACCATGTGTTCTCATGCTCAGTGTTCTTTTGCTTAAAACTTTGAAACATTTCCAATGAGGTGGTGCTGGAAAATGAATATTGTGTTCAGTGATGATTCTGCACATCTTAGTGCACAACTGGTATTTTTATTGTATGCCTTTGCCAGGTTGGTGGGAATGCAAAAGGCAATGGTAGTTTTGGGGTGGAATATGAAATTCTTTGGTTAAAATTGTTAGAAATAACTTTAATAAAAGCATAAAACTACTTTATAGGGAGAGGATAATAAAAATCTACGAATGTATTTAAAACATCAATGTTGTAGTAGGTTGTGTTCGGTGTTCTGAAAAGCCATCTTCATTTGTTAACATCCTGAGCGTAAACAGTGAATAGAGAAATGTAATTGAATTTGGGAGACATTTGAGTCTTCCCAGTTTTAGTGCATCAGTGTAGTTGATGTTTCATCCAGGATCACCTCAAACATTTGCAAATTAATGGAGAAAATGTCCTGAAGCCATATTGCTAAAGTCAAATCAAATTGTTAAACCCAGCATTTATCTCAGCAATTCCCTTTCAATGTGCATACTTCCATGAACTCTCTTTTTGAGGGCTTTATATATAAATATGATGGGTTACATTTAGAATAGTAGGAAGCTAGAAACTTGGAAATACTGAGTAAATAATCTTGTAACCTCTGTCTTTGCAGGTGCTTATGTGAGGTTTCTCTTAGAGCCCTTTTTAATTTAATTCTACATGTCCTTAATGGGTGGTATTTTCAATAAGATCTTCAGAAAGTGCTTCATATATAACTAGATGCTTGACCAGAATTTTGCTTTGACTTAATGTGTTCTCTTATTTCTGTTCTTATTCCTTAATCCTGCTTTCTTTTTAGTTTACATCTCTCTGATATCTGTAGATTGTTGTCTGTCTTCTTGTGATTGCTTCCCAACTAAGATATGAAGTTAAAGCTTTATGAGACTATCACTACATTTTCCTCTTGTTTCCACTTTGTTTGCCATTGCATTTGCACAAATGCTCAGGGTTTCATTTAAAAAAAAGTGTGCATATATGTAGAGATGTGTACTCATTTGAGAGTTGTTGCTTTTTTTTTTTTTATTTTAATCTGTGTGTTTCTACCACCTATGTTTCACTTTTGCTAGGAGTACATGTATTGGCTGGTTTTTTAGATGCATCAAGACTTAACTCTGCAGATTAAATGATTGCTGCTTAAAATTTGGTGATTTGAGGTCATACACCCACTAGTGTGCTGTGTAGTTTCAATATCAAGATACTTTGACCATTTCTAATTTGGCAAACCCTTTATTTTGCTCTTTTGTCAAATTTCTCTTTGTTTTCTTGCTGCACTATTAACAACGCCATCCTTATGCAGTGAGCAGTGAGTTGTTTTTTAATTGCCCCCACTAGTTTCAATGAGATTGTAAGGCTAAATGTGGCAGAATATGGCATCTAATCCAGTTATTCTATTATTGAATCTCCTTGTATGCATGACTGTTTTGTTTGGCAGTAAAGTTTGATTCCTTACACTTTAGTGGACAGAACTTAAAATGTGTGCAGTATTAAGACTGTTTGAAAGCTGCTGCATGTATTCCTGGTTTCCCGTAGTTCATTTTTAAGATTTGTTAAGAAATACTAGTAAGAACTTTGTTGCAAAAGTAATAGTTTTCATTTTCTTTTTTGTTTTGTCCTAATTTGATCTTTTAATGTATTGAAATTGTTATATGGTGTGCTTGTTAGGCTGCTCTGACTAAGCTTTAAAGGACACATTTCTGCAGTAAATTTCTTCATTTTTCTGAGCTTTTCTTTCATTGATCCTGGTTGCTGCTTGTTTCTTCCACTCTTCTTCCTATGAACAACTAGTGTTGGGTTCTAGGCATGATTAGTCTTCCCTAAGTTTCTATATCTCAGCAAAGAAATTAAGGTTTCTGCCAGGAAAAAATTGTACCATTTTCATAATTATACACATATGCTGTTGTAGCCAAGGACTTTTTCCCCATAGTTATTTATGAAAATTCAGTATAGGACTGTTGACATTTACAGAAATATTTCTTGTAAGTAGCAGGCTTTAAATGCAATTTTGTTTTTTCAGGTTACATTGAAAAGGACTTGAAATTTCTTGGGGGTTTGTTCACTGAATGAGCTGCCTCACTTAACAGTTGGAAAACATTTTTATTGCACTGCAAAGTTGCCTGGGTTCAAAAGGTTTTCTAGTGTTTTCCATGAGCTTTGGACAATTGTATGCAGTAATGCTGGTGCCGAGTCAGTATGGGCTTCAGCTTTCCCAAAATGAGATTCCTGTCTTGAAGGGGCTTGCACCACAGCAGCTTTGTAGAGGAATTTGCATGTGTGATTAGGTTTGTTAATGAAGTTTCCTGACTGAGGCACAAATCACGGAATTGTGTTCCAGCATTTGAGAGCATGAGAAGCAATCTGTGGTGGATTGGCAAGGGAAAGAAATGCTGGTAAAGGAGTGTTATGGGTACAGCTCTAAATAGGATTCATTTACCAGTATTAAAAACTGCAAGACAACACTCAGTAAATATTTTCTGGGTAGTTACCCCAACTTTTACTGACAATGCTTATGTTGTGATGATGACAGTGTGGTTACTACTTGGAAGTTGCTTTGATTTTTGGTTTGGTGGGTTTTTGGTATTTTTCTTTTTTTAAAGAAGTTGTAGTCTCTGAAGAAACCAAGTACCTGCACGTGACTCTTTTCTAATTGACTTGTTTTCCTGGGAGCTCCCTGTGGTGTGCAGTTAAGCCCTGTGCTTTGTGCTGGCAGGACTGGAATGTCAACATTCATGAATAAGAGCCTCAGATGAGAAGAGATTTAAATAGTCCCTGGAATGGGCTGTAAGCTTACAGACACTTAGTTTTGTAGTTGTTCTCCTTTTTGGTTAAGACTGTTATGAAGGGTCCTTTGCTTCCTATTAGAGCTCTTTCCCCACCCACCCTCTTTGCCCTTTGTAGTCTGTTTTTACTGCTGTTGGAAAGTGTGTCAATGGTGCGAAAGTGTAATGTTCGCATATCTAAACAACAGTGGTTGAACTACAGTTATTCTGCTTTTCCCAAAGAGTATTACGGCTTTGATTGTAAATCCTAAGCCCCAGTTACGCTATGATTTCAAGAATTTACTTCTTGTATTCTGTAGAGTTTGGGGGTTTTTTTTGTAGTGACAATTAGAATGACAGTTTGTGCTGCTTCTTACCCTCCTGCTTGTTAAATTCAAACTTGTCTATTTTTCAGGTTAGAGATTTAGCTGTTATGATTGCAGTGTCCAATGGATTGATGTCCTTATCCTGAAGTTTTTGAGAAATTACTGAAATACAAATGACACATTTGCTCCACTCTGTTATTAAATGGAAGGGTTTATTGACATTTATTGACTTTGCATTCAGTACTTTGTGAAATATATGCACTTAGTCTGCTGCTTGCGTGCCAGGTATTTTTTTTTTTCAGAAATTACATTATATTTAAAATAAGCCAAGGAGTGCAAAAGCAGAATGTCAAATGGTGTGCTTACATGTGCAATTTTATCCTCTCTGCAGGCATTTCTCTTGCATTCTGTGACCAGCATTAGCTGTGCCCTAGTGTGCACTTTCAGATCAGACCCACGCACACAGTACTTGCTGAATGATTGACTTTGCACACCACAGTTTCCCTTGGCTGTCTGCTTCTCTTCTGTAGCTTGGTAGGATGTGTTTGATGCTTCCCATCCTGTGGTCTGCCTGGCGCTTGCTGGGGCTGCTCAGGTGCTTCTGCTTGGCGCTGTTGGATGGGCCCTTGTTGTTTCCACGCGTGGATGGGGTGGTGACACAGCCAGGGCAGAGGTGGCTTCAGTAGTCCTGTCCAGTGTTACGTGGTATCACTGCAGCTGGCAGCTGAGTACTGTGACCCCGAAGGCAGCCTTAACCTGAATTCCTAAGATCAATTCCTTGGACATTTTGCAAAGTTATCTTTTAATTCAAACCAGTTTGGTGGCTGAGCACAACTGAAATACTGATGGACCACCATACAGGGGTGGTGAGTGGGGGGAGGTTTCTCAGGCTGTGATTTCACATACTTTTAAATGGCCATAAGCCATGCTGCTGGTAAAACAACTGATTCTTGCTCTTGTACAGGACACTTCCTTTATTTGCTGGGGAAATATCCCATTTTGCCAGTGCTCTGGGTCTGGTGGTGTGTGTCCGTTCCCAGCAGGCAGCATGCGTTCACCCTACAGGGGGGGCACTGCAGTGCTGCTGCTGCTCACTGTACAAGCCTGCTTTGTTTTTGTTGGGAAAGTGTATGCAACTTCCCACCTTAGCTACCTCAGAGACAGGAGATGAGTCAGTGCCTTTGTTCTGTTTTGACTCTATGAACAACTTTTGCTTTATTATCTCTTGTGGGAGGAAGGAAGAGAACTTTCCTGTAGTGAAGAAATTAGGCAAAGATTGCTATTGCATGAGCTGCTGAAACTTTTCTGACTTTTATTTGTGAAGAATAAAAACTTTGAGTCCTTTCCCAGGATTTTAGGGTACCCATAATGCTTTAATGGGATAAACATCATGCTATTTTTGATGTTGTATCACCTCTTCCAGGTAGAGAGCACAGAAACTTGTTCTACACTTGTGACTATGGTTAACCTATAGTATCAGACTTGCCATAGGGAAGGTATTTCTAATAACTCTCATAGGTCTGGTGCTAATTTCTCCTCTCTTACCTTGACTGCTCAGTCAGCTCCTCTGCCTCTCCCTGACTTTGTGTAAAAACAGCTACACTAAATGTGGCATAGACTTGCTCAACTCCATTGTGTCCATAGTCTAGCAACAGCTAAAAGAAGGCATTTTGGCAAGAGAGTAAGAACTGAGAAAAACAAAAAGGTGAAGAGGCTCAGCTGCCAGCTCAGCATATTTCCTGAACCAGACCTTTTTTGAGTTTGTCCAGTCTTCATCTGGACTTAGGCATCTTCAAAACCCTGTGGTAAGGAAGGCTGCATCTCCCTGATTCTGGGAGATGTGCCACTGATCAGCTTTACTGGTTTTGTCTGAAGGGGATGTTAAAATTGTTCCTTACACACCTTGCAGCCTGTTCTGCCTGATACAAAAGCAGTTGTGTATTTAAAGACCCTGACTGGATTATCTATGAATCACTTTTCTTTTTCTCTGCCTGAAAAGCAACTTTCTGCCCTTTTCCCCTGCCACCCCTTCTAAGAGATTCAGTATAGAATAGTAGAGAAACTGTTGCAACTGTCTTGAATATTTCAAAATTTTCTATTCATAAGATACTGAAACATGGTATGATTTCCTTGATGCATCCAGATGTCTTTAGAGTTTGAATGTAGAGGCTTTTTATTACTATTTTCTCCAGAAGACTGCAAGAACTGCAGTTTGTTCTGAAGTAGTTTGTTTCCTGTTTTATTTGGTCATTCTGTCTTACTCCTGCAGATCTCTGGCCAGGTTTGCACCTTGTGCTTTGAGGTGGTTTTTTTTGTCTTGAAGCCAGGAAGAGATAAATATGAAAAGATTGATGTTTGAGATACTTACCCAGCCAAGAATTCTTGTTACCAGGATCTTTTTAGGTTCTAGAACTTGACCGTAGAGACTGCATGTGTATGTAGACAAGGCATTATCCTGACAACTAGCTGATACATGTTCCACTTGTTCATCTTCTTCCCATGAGATCTTGAAATGGTAAATTAGCTGATCAGAAACCTGCCATTTCTTCTACTGGAGCACTGTGTGAAGCAGTGTTTATCTTTCATAGATCTGGGAACTTCACCCCCACCATTAATCTAACCACTGCTGGAAGTTGTTTTGAAGGGCTGGCGGTGATGTATGTGGGTGTTGTTCTTCTGTTGTGTGGGACTTGTTTTCTTTTACCCAAACACCCTGTGGCTTCTCAAGCCCTGAAGATGTGCTTTGAGATGCTCTGCTTGAGGATATATCTGTAACTTTTTGGCTTGAGGCTTGGTACTTGGTAGCTGGCTATAGAGAATCATGTACTGGAAAGGTCAGTAGGATGATGTTTAAGCCATAGCTAATGTTGTTCTTCATTCTGACCTGCCTATAGCCATCCTCTGATGCTTCTTTTCTTCCCACTGATCCTGTGGGAGATTTTTGCTGGCAGTCACTAGAGCTTAATAGTGGTGAAGCTTTCTTCTCCTTTATGACCCTTGACAGTAATAATTAGGAATACATCCACAGTGCAGTGCTATTATCCTGGAGTTTGCTGTTAAAAGTAATCTGATTTTTGAGTGTGAAGCACACATGTGCAATGTGGATGTTGTGTGAACAATGCATACTTACTTGGTAATTTCTCTTGGGTAAGTATCTGTGTTTTTCTGCATCATATTTATTTCAGAATTGTTTGCCTGTTCTGTCTGGTCTTGCACTTCTTGATAAGAATTTTTGCAAAAGACTTTCTTCAGATGTTGTTCCTTTTTCCTTTTTGTCTCAGATAATTTCACTGGGGCTTAAGACTGCAAGATCAGTTCTCAGGGACACCAGGAAAGGGAAACCTACCTGATTCTTTCAACTTCTATTATTATTTATACAAACGCTTGTGTTTTTTGTCTTTTCAGGCAGAGGCCGAGGAGAAAGCGGTTTCTACCAAAGAAGTTTTGATGAAGTGGAGGGTGGATTTGGGCGAGGAGGGGGCAGGGAAATGCACAGATCACAGAGTTGGGAGGAAAGGTAACAGAACTCAAGCCCTTAAAGTTTTTTACACACATCTGTTCAGCTTCCATTTGACTTTTGACTTCATAAAAACACTTTAGGAAAGGTAATTAGTTATATCTGTGAGTGGAGTGTCTGAATTTCTAAGATGGAGTCAAACACCATAATGTTTCTTGAGGCTCTGGAGAAAGTAAAAGCGCATTTCTCACAAAGAATTTTTTTGCTGAGTTCCTGGGAAGAAGGAGCTAACTGCTATAAGAGAACATAAATTATGACAGTTGCAATGGAAGTGCTGGTGTTAAGGATTTGCTTCAGTTTTAGTCTTGACATTGTTCACAGTACTTAGGGGCACATTTGAAAACATACCCAGTTCCCAAGGGCCATGTCTGTATTGGGGTTCCTGAAAGTTTCAGTTGTCACTTGGACCTCTAAAGGTATTGTCCATCAAGCTCTGATTTTAAAAAAGTTCCTACCAAGTAAAGAAAACCAGCAAAACCTATACCTAAAATGAGTTTTTGGAGTAGTTCCAAAACCTTATTTGAAACTTCTATTCTGCCTTTCTAGGGGAGACAGACGCTTTGAAAAACCAGGGCGAAAAGATCCAGGTATGGTTTTGTTACTGTGTGGGCAGAAAATGGGAGGGAGGAGCAGGGTGTGTTTGGGGGAAGGGACCTGTACATACATCACCCTTTCTTATTGCTCCAAGTATATTGTTGATGCAAGATTCATGATACTGTGCCAGGTTGCTAAGTGTGTTCTCAAAGTGTTGTTTCTCTTTGTGTTGTTCTCACTATTAGACATTCAAGTGTGGTAGATAAGAAACATGTGGAGTAAGTAGGTTCTGTTTATTTAATTAAGTTGTGATGTCTACAACTGGAACTAAGTTCCTGTACCTCTGTGAAAGAAGCCTTTGCTGATGAACAGGCATGCTGTGGAAATACACCTTTTTTCAGTGCATCTTTAAGCTTTTCTGGTGTGGGCTGTTCTGGTACCCAGGACTTCTTGACCATTTGAACTTTTTGAATGCTTGCTAATGTGAGAGAGATCCCAGCAGTGTCCTGAGCTTCCCATGCTGATGGATTTATTGTTGATCAA
This sequence comes from Pycnonotus jocosus, assembly GCA_013400435.1. NCBI lineage: Eukaryota > Metazoa > Chordata > Aves > Passeriformes > Pycnonotidae > Pycnonotus > Pycnonotus jocosus. Next base: position 56,100 of record VWYP01013506.1, read on the forward strand.
ATTAGTTAAGTCATCATCTAAACCATCCCGTTCAGTTTGGTTATCTGCTCTTCTGTCTCTCATTCCTCCCCTATTCTATTTTGTGACATGCTGCACACTGGCCGTGTTCTGGCAGAATGCTGGATCCATAATTGTGGCACAGTACATCTGAACATCCTGCTGAACTTGAGTTGGAATGGGTTTGTCATCTTGGAGGTGAAACATAGACATTGTAAGGGTGATGGGAACATCAGGGCAGCTCTGGCTACCTGGGAACTGCATTGACTTTCGCTGTGCAGGCTCATGTGCTGCTTGTTCTCTGGAATGCCTTTTTTCTTTCTCCATGGCATGTTTCCATGTGCATGGAGCACAGCTCTGCCTACTGAGAGGTTTTGTGCTAGTAAGAGCTTAAGACAATGTGTCATCTCTGTTTAGGACCTAAGGAGTCTTTGGCTTTGCTCAAGGAGTCTTGGCTACGTACCCTCCTTGGTGATATGCTGAGAAGGCATAGATTAGAAGAGATAATTGCAGGTTCAATTTAAAGACAAACCCAAAGAGCTCCAATTGCAATTAGAAATTGACAGGAATGTGTTTTAATCCCTGCATAGCTGTTGGTATTTTTGTAGTAAGTAGCATAAATTGTCATAATTTTCCAGATTACCATGGTGACACATGCCGTAGGAGTTTGCTTTCAAAGCCCTTCCAGTCCTCTCTCCATATAGGAGTTGATGTTCACAGCTTCTAAAGAGTGCTTTTATTTTTCTGCTTGTTGAATGTCAACACAAAATCAAGATGTGTATGTTTTCCTTATTGTCTCCTTTAAAAAGAGAATACTTTTAGAAAATTTGATATTGGTCAGAGATTGACCAGTTTTAAATGTCAGTAGTGAAACTTTGGACTTTACATGTATCTTTATATTCAGAAATTTTTTAGGAAAAAATGAAAATAGGAGAAAGTAAGTACTACTGAGATTACAGGACTGCATGGATGTAGAAGTAGTATCTACTACAGTTGATTTAGTTTTATTTATTTAGCTCGTTCTTGTTGTGATAAGAAATACAATAATTCCAGTTCTTGGCTATACAATATGCCACATTTCTGATAAAGACGGATAAAAGTATTGCATATTGGTATAGGATCAAATGTATTTGTCAGTTGAAATTGAGGATAATTTAGTGTGCAAAATGTCCTTACAGAAGTTGCCTTCTGCCAGAGGTTCATCTGCAGCTGGTGGTTGAGCATTTTGTGTTTGTAGCAACTGCTAGTGATCAGGGCTATTGAATGCATCTTCCAGGAACTGTTCCCTAGGGAAGGTGGTATCCTTGATGCAATTGTGAGAGATGATGTGCTTATTCTCAAATTATGAGGCTTTTTGAGTACCTAATTGCTCTTCTTTAGTGTCTTGTATTTCTCCACTAGTCAGTATGAGAGGCAAAAGACCTTCAGTCTTCCTGGAGTTTTATTATAAAAATCTGTTTTAACAATAATATTGCTATGTTAGAGGTTAATGTTGCAGTAAGGGGGAAGACCATTTCTCTCCCCTTTACTTCCCAAGAGAGAAGGTAGAGAGCACAGAAATACTGATAGAAAGTATTGATCTGTTCTGTCTCAAGCCTTGGTTAATTACAAGTAGTTATTGTTATGTAATGGCTTTCCAATGGCAAAATATTTTGAGTGTGAGAGAGATACAGATGTGCCAAGATAAGTCCCGTGTTAATAGCAAGCACTAGTATCCACACAAAGCTATGGAAGCCAAGGGGTTGACATACATTCAGGCTCACATGCTTTAGCAGATGCCTGTACTGGTTTCTGTTACACTGGTTAAACTTAGCTTAGGATTTTATTCTGTAATTTTACCGTGCTTCAGTTTTTCCTTGCTGTTTCATAGGGCCCTGGATTCAGATTACATAATTTACTGAGTTGCCAACTTTCTCATGTTCTTTGTTCTGGATGATCCCATTAGAGAATTATTAAGAGATCAAATATTTAAGCACTTCTGGGTATTTGTAATGGAGGACAATGCAAGAACCCTCAATTAAAAAAAAAGAGAGAGATTAAAAAAATCGAAATTTAACAAATACATACTTCTCAAATGTGGTCAGTATGCTGTTCTTAAAAATTGATTGTTTTTTTCAGTGCTCACAACAGTTTGCAAGGTCACATTTGACTGATTCTCAGCATAAATAGTATCTGTTGCAGGTTTAAAAGTGCAGATTGATGATGCACAAAGTATTTGCAAGTTTCTGTTGCAGATGGTCACAGTTCTCACAGACTTCACTTGCAACCCAGATTGTTTCTGGAAGGCTGAGGCCATTAGCAAAGAAAATGAGCAAGTTGCTTTCCTGAGCATGTCTGTCTCTTCACAAAAGCTGCTTAATTTTCTGGGCAGCCTCCTGACTAATACCAGCTTAGTAGCTGAAGGGATTTGATTTGTTACCAGCAGTTACAAACTGGTAGTGAATAATTGTTACGTAGTTTAAACAAACCTGTTAATAAGTCAGTTGTGGATCCTGGTTGAGTTCTGTTTAATGTGTGGGTTTTGGTTAGGTTCAGAAGACTTGAATATAAAAGGTGTGTTCAAGTGGCTATAAAAAGGATGTTGAATTTCTTTGAATTGTACTTTCCCTCACTCTGCCCAGCTTGTTCTCCTGGCATGCCTGGCTGGCAGGAGGTGCATTCACAGAAGGTTCATCACCAGTTTGCCCTTGCTGTGCTAAAGCATGGAGTGATATGTTGGTGCATCAGAGCTCATCAACAGTTTTCCTAGGCTTCTACTCCAGTTTGGGCCATGGCATATTTACAGTACTTTCAGACGTGCATGGTTCACCGGTTCTCTGGAACTGTAAAAGCAATATTAATGTATTTTATGCCATTGTTCTGAAGTAACCACACAGTTCTTTGTTTAATTTGCTTCTGCAGTATCATTCAGCTTTGCATTCCAAAATGTAGTATTTGAAATTACATTTAGCACATACTAACAACATATTTTTTATTTATACTTGCTGTTATACTCCATTTCAAATCAAATTGATAAAGAGAAAATTATTTTAGAACCAGGACAACTTTAAAGTATTAAGTCATGTAGAAATCAAACGAAACAGCCCACGTTTTTATTAGATGACTGTGTATGAGTCAAAAACTAAAAAAATGGATTAAAAGGGATGAAGGCTGTGTAATTTGCTATTGTGCTGCTCTCCAAGCTCCACAATAATCATGAGTGTTTGTGCATAGAATTAAGTTTGAAAAAGATTTTGGAAGTGTCTGAGGTCTGCAGTGGGGGAAGGGAACACTTGAACTATTTTAGAATGAGAGCTCAGGGGGAACAAAAATGTGACCCTTCTGCCTCATTACTTGACCCTGTGTGGGATGCTTCTGTGTGGTGTCTCCCCATTTCCCCAGACCCTAAACCAAAGTAGCTCTTTGCTGACCCTGTTTGGGTTATGAACACACTTCAGTGAACAGTTTTGTGACTTGAGAAGAATTTGGTTTAAACTATCTCTTTAGATAGCTTGAGATAATTTTTCGTGCTGCTGACCGCTTGGGTGAAGTTAAGGGGGAGTATATTTGGTAGGTGTCTTATGCTATTGTCAGTGAAAGTTGCTGTTTATGCCATCTGGGTTTCTAGGAAAAGTAGTTTACTTTTGAAAGCTAACTTTATTTTAATTCTACTTGAGTATTCAGGTATAAACACCTAATAGGCACTGCTTTTGTTGACCGCTTGGAAATAGTTATCCATCATTGTATTTTTCCTTTAGCATCTTAAATTATTTAGGAACTTCAGAATGACATCTTAATTGCAGTGGGTTTATGAGGCACTTAAATACAGAAGTCTCATGTATAGTTTGTTCTATTTTTTTATTTCAAAATTGCTTCAGGTGTCTCTAAATATTTTTTATGCTGTGTGTACAGGCAAAGATTGATGTTAGAAAGCATAAAGTATCAATGAATGCAGTTCTACTTCTCATATATATAGTGCATCCTTCTGAGTCAGATATATTTGAGACAAGCAACACAAAGGTGAAAACATGTGGAATGTATGGGCCTTTAAAAAACCCCGTACATTCATTCATTAAAAAGTATTTTTTTTCCACTGCTAAATAATTTATTCAGTGTTTTCAAACAAGAAAAAATTTCCATTGTGGTATTTGTCATATACACTCACATTTTTTCGTAGTGTCTTCATAGACCTGTCTGGGAGTGACATGTTCTCTTACTTGGCAGAATGAAGAACTGCACTTAGTATTTACAATTTTGCTTAATAAGCACAGCCAGAGTGCTGTTCACTGCCATGAGAGATTGACAGGACTTTCAGCCATCTGAAAAATTATGTAAGTCTGTATTCCCAAAGAGTTAAGAGAATAGAAAAGCTAAGCTCTTGCATGAACAGAGTTACTTACATCAGAACTCATGTGTTTACTGAATGACCCTATATTGTTTTCTGCTTTTGTTTTGTTGTCCATTTTGTCATAAGCTGGTTAATTCTGTCTGTGGTCAGCTCTGGGAGTTTTGAAGATCTCTCCTTTCAGGGTCAGTGCAGCTTGAATCATAATCTGGTGAATTCAGCAGATAGCTCTTCTAATTTCCCAAGGATTAATGCTGTGATTCATGCATCTGACTTCATCCTGGGTGGTTAGTGCAGCCTCTCCTCAGTGGGCACACGAGTTCTCTTCGCTCTGTATATCACGTTGTAATCAAAAGGATGGGACTACAAGAGAGAGATCGCTAGAAGATGGCAGGGCGGATGAGGAAGTAAGTTTTCAAATGGAACCCACAAGTTTAATGTAATAATAATTAAAAAAGCACAAAGTTCGAGGTTTGTTCTCTCTACTCTGTGAGGCCAGTCTCAGAGAGCTGGAAGCTGTCGATGTGCTGTCCATTGATGCGGATCTCCTTGTCAGTCCTTTTTGGACTCTTTGAGTCAGCTACAGCTGGGAGCTCAGGAATAGTCTTGTCAAAATTCTCCATCTTGATCTGATATTCGCCTTTGGCATTGCGGGCTAGCAGGGAGGCAAAGTGGTGGTACACCAGGATCTCTGATGGGAGGTAGGATGTTCTCCTCTGACATGTTTCTCCTGTGCCCTCCTGCACAGCTGACAGAAAGACAACCAGCTCAAAGTGGTGAGGAGCTTCTCTTTGAAGGAGAGCAGCCAGTGGGCTGGATGCAGTGATGGAGTGGTAGTAGGTCAGTGGGAAAATGAAAAAAGGACACTCGTCCGCAGTGACGCTGTCCAGGTGGAAGTCAATGCTGGTTTGGTGCAGCTGCCCACTCTCTTGTTCTTGGAAAAGTATAGCAGAGATCTGAACGCTGGTCAGGGGACTGGAGCGAGTGTTGGCCACCTGGAACATGAGGTGTGGCTTCCCCTCAGTGTGTGTGACCACAGCAGAGCGCGAGAAGCGGATGGAGAGAGCTCGATTCTTTGGGCGTGCAATCTTGGCCACGAAAGCACCTGGAGCATGGGAAAGAGCAAACTCAGTGTGAGCACAGGAACAGGGCTGCTTCCCTGCAGGCTCCAGTGGAGCAGAAGCAGGCTGAGGCTGGAAAGACCATGATTGAAAACTGCGAGGTTGGCATCAAACTAAACAGCTTTTGTTCAAAAAAGTATAGCTTTCCTAAAATGCTTATTTTTCTAAATTACATTCACTTATTAATACTTGGAAATTAACTGTAGCTGTAATTGCCCCAACTTACTGTAATTGATAATAGGAACTGATCTTGCTATGTTACACTGTAGAAGCTCCTTCTAGTACACAGTAAACAAACGTGTATTTTCAAAATATTTTGAATTACTTTAACGTGAAGAATAATTTAAAATAACTTAAAATATCTCAAAATAGCTGTGACATTGTAAAAACTTTTGTTACGTTGGGCATTGAGGAATACATAAACTCTGAGTTAAAGATCAGTGAAGATAGCTCAGTTAGACAAAACCATACCTGAAAAGTCAAAACAAAATGACTTTAAATATTGTAATTATATGGTCATAGCTGAGAGAGAATGGTATAAGAAGTAAATGATTGAGAGCAGCATGCAGTGATCCGTCACGAGTATTTTCCAATGAATAGTGAAATTCTTAAGTCCAGATATTGATAACACCTAATTTATCTTTTGTTGATTAAAGGTGTTTAACTTTTAGTACTACATAGCTGAAATCTCGTCATCCTTGTAGTGGTTATCTTAATTGTTCTTTTATATATCCAAATGAACAGAATTTATTTCTAGCTCTATTCTTAAATCCAACTGTTACACCTATTGTGTGTAAAGATGCAGTAGGAAGGATTACCTGTGAGGAAGGCTTCTAGCATGAGCCCCAGGACCATCTGGATTGCCAGCAGTGCAATAGCACTGGGACAATCCCCACTTGGGAACATGGTGCCATAGCCAATCGTGAGTTGTGTCTCCAGCGAGAAGGAGAAGGCAGCTGTAAAACTGGTGATGTACTTGACACATATAGTGTGGTTGTCAGGTGGAGCATCGTGGTCCAGCTCCAGGTCCCCATTCATCTCAGCCAGCAGATACCAGAGCACTGCAAAGACCAGCCAGTGAATGACAAAAGAAGCCGAGAAGACGAGCATCATCCATCTCCAGCGCATGTCCATGAGTATCCCCCACACGTCTCGGAGGTACGCCACGCCTCTGCCTTGGGCACCGGCCATCTGGAATGTGCTGTGGCCATCCTTGGTCACCAGCCTCAGGTACCTCTGAGTCAGGAGGGGAGCGCTGGATTTGGTGTTATTGCTCTCTGTCGTATCTGTTGTCATCTTCTAGAAAGGAGAAGAAAGGAAAAAAAGTGATACAGTGCCACATATTTGTATTTTGCCTAATGTTCACAGCTTCTGACACATCAGCAGGGGTAGAAATACTGCAGCCAACAAAGGACGGCTTATACATTGCAATCCAGAGAAGATTAAGTCAGGAGCCTGGAGAGGAATTTACCACTGTTTGTGGTAATACTTTGCTAAAAAAGATTAGGTTTAAAAATCTGACTACTTCTCAAATTCTCCCTGCTTAGTTGTTTAAATATAAATTTCATACTTTACCTTCCTAAATTTACATTGGAGTCACATGTTTTAATTCTTTTGAGGTGAGTGGGATGGGATTAGGCATACTGTGTGTGAAAAGAAGCTGAATTTTGCTGTTTATATCAGATTTGTAACTTCTTTTGAGCAGGGTATAATAATTTACCAATACTGTTGTGAATACTATTAACAATAGTATAGTACTAAGGAAAGAATGTTTATTATATTATTTCTGTAACATATTTATACATTTTAGAGGAATGCTGTATTTTAGCTACTAGCCCTTTCTAACTCTCCTAGCTCAAGAATTGTCTGCTGTCACCATGCCCAGTTAAACAGAATTACAGTATTCAGGGCAGAGCTGCTTCTGGGAGTCTGAGGCTATTTATGTAAAGATCAGGTAAAAAGAGGGTAGGAGACCAATACAGAAAATACACTGAGACATAATTTCCAGTCTAGTCTGCCTGAGCAGTACAGTTTTTGTTAGCGACCAAATAAAATAGGACGGCAAGCATGTGGGAATTGAGGCGGAACTGTAGATATGGGAAGCAAAATGGATACCTGCAGGTACTTGACATATTAGGCCCCTTTGTTTGCTTTTATACCTCAAAGCTTGTGGAATTCGGCAGAGCTGGTAAATGTCTTTTGAAAAGACAGTGGTCACTCAAATCCATACATTTTATAAATACTGGCTGTTTAAAGTTCTCCTGGGACAGATTTTAATTAAGTACAAGTTTGTGTAAAATAGAGGCTTCATGATGTGTACAACCTGTTTAAAGAAGCTTGTGAGGAAGCTTGTTTGTAGGACAACAGAGAATTTTTAAAAAATGTAAATTCTGCAAGTGATTATTATGCATGGTGTGTTTTGTCAGTTTTGGTTTCCTATCAATTTTGACTTTTCCTTTGAATGATGGCTGTTTTAGTCTATTTCTTTTTTTTTTTTTTTGTAGAGGAATTGGGTTTTTCCCTTCCAGCAGTGCCATCTTAGTTTTCTCTTGAAATGCATTAGAATTAAGGATCCTGAAATTCAGAATGAATTTGTGGTAGGTGAGAATTTGTCTTGTGATCTTTGAAGCCATAAGCCAGCAGTTTACATGACTGTTTAATCTTCAACCAAATTTTAGTGACTACAGAACATTCTCTTTTGCTTTTACTTGTGTTTAGTGGCTACTGAGATATGAGGATTGACATCACAGTGACTATTTAGCTAAGGGTTTTTTTCCGTAGCTTCTCAAAACCATCCAGCTATTTCTTCTATTGATGCTGTAGTCAGAGGGAGATAGAGTAGATGATGGCCTGAGTGGGATTTGGTGGATTTCCCCTTACTTTGAATTTTCCAGTTCGTATCTCCCAGGAGGAATATTTTGACGCTATTCCCTGTGTGAGAGACTACAGTGGACTTAGTGATGTTCTCCTGGTGTATGGTACCAGGCTACTTTTCCTGAGGGATTTTGGTTGTTGTTCATCCAGTTTATAGCATGGCTCCTCACCTTCACTGAATTGGCCCTTCAGTCTGCTGCATAGCTCCCTGAATGTCAGTTCTCACTCTTGCTGTACAGCAACCTGAGTGCAATCATATATGCTTCAGTAATGCAATGATCAGTGCCTTGACTGTAGAGCACAGTCCTTGTGTTAAGATTTAGACAAGCCCTTCTGAAGGCCTTGAAGGAGCTGGAAAATGAATATCTCTGAATGGGAAGGATGATGAGGACCATGCTGAAAATGACCTCTGAACAGTGCCTTGGTTTTATCATCTTAGAGTAAGCAGTACTCACAAGAAACACTCATTTCAATTGAGAACACTTACAGAACAAAATGCCTCTGAGTGCTTTCAAAACAAACTAGCAAACCAACAAAAATCCTAAAGCAATGAAACCCAACCAAAAGCTTGTGGTTTTCTGTGAATTCTTTTGGTACTTTGAGGGCAGGATCTGCTTTGTAGATTCTAAGCAGTTTGGGTTTACAAAACAAATACATTTTGTGAAAATGATTCCGATGCTGACTGATTTGTGACAGAAGCCTTTTCTCTGGTGTTACATACATAAAGAAAAAAGGGAAAACATTCTTAGGATGGTATATTTCTTTTGGTGGCGGTTCAGATCTTCACATGAGTGCCAAAGCAGTGTGTTTGAACGCTACAGACTTAGAGCTAATGCTGTCAGCATTGTAGGATCTGATTTGTTGATTAAGGAGCTTCTTAGGGTAGTGATTAATCATTTAATGTTGTCTTAAACTCTGAAAAAAATCAGTCAGGTTCTCTGGGTTTTTTTTTCAGTGGGGGTGTATTGATTCCTGACAGATTTTGAAGACACTTGAAAAACAGAACCTACATTAGTCCCCACCAGCGCACTTGAGAACAGTCCTGTGTCTCTGTTCCTTGAGACTCCCAACCAGGTGAATTTGCATTCTGAGGTTAACCAGGTTGTGCACTGGTATAGTGGTCTGGTTTTTTTAGTCCTAGGACTGTTGAAAATGTTTGTTTTCTATTTCAGTGGCAGGGATAGCATTGGAAATGTGTAAGCTTGAGTTCCAAAATCTCTTTTTTCAAGCGCTGTTGATGGGTTAAGAACCACAAGTCTTGGAGTGAGGGAAAACAGATAAGAAACTGCAAATAGACTCTGAGAGCAGTGCACTTGGGTGAGAGTAAGAGGCAAAAGAGCAGCTACCCTGTGGGAAATAGCTTACCTAGGTTGGAGGATCAGTCCTCTATATTCACAAAGACAGTGGCAGCTTAAGAGCAGATGTGACTTTGAATGTAAAAAGTGTTAATATCTTCTGTCTACTCCTTTCCTTGCCTATAGTATAAATACAAATACCTTCTTTCCTTGTTAGTGATAAATTAATGAAGTTGTAAAGTATAATTTGAGCCACCTTATTGAATTCCCTGCCTGGCATGGTCCTTGATGACCCCACATTAATCCCAGTTTCAGTGTATGTTTTAGGAGAGACATTCAACTTCAAGTTGAAAAGAAAGATGCTGTGTTTGTTGGAGAATGCTTGTCTCCACTATATCATACATGCACTGTTTCTTATCCAGGTTTATCCAGTGTTCTCTCTCAACAACCTTTATGTTACATTATTTGCTGGGTTTTGCTTTTCCTGGTTCCTGACTTATGCAACTCTTGAAGCTTTAGGGTGTTTCTTATCCCTTCATCTCTCAGCTGATAGCCCCTGACTAGAAAGACAGGAACTGACAGAAATCACTTTTCTAAACTTCTTTTGGCGTGCTGACCAGTCCCTTATCACACATTCATTGTGTCTAATCCTTTGTGTTTACCTTTTCTTGAAAGTGAAATTTCACAACACCGGTGTGTCTGTCAGTTCTTAGCTTTTTTTTGGTTTTCAGTCTTTTTATCACCTTGTCCCTCATCCTGGCTTCTTTCTTCTATACACTCCTCTAAGACAAATCAAGGTAGGGTGAGTACTAATTTAAAAAAAAAAAAAAATCTCAGATTTCTACTTCTAGCAGTGGGACAGGTTGTAAACTGACCTGGCTGGCTAATGATTTACATGTGATAAAACCTTGCCTTACAGCTTTGGGATGTTGCTTGCATTTCTGAAATTCATCATCCAGTGCATGGATCTTCCATGCTTTGCCTTTTTGATTGATGTCTTCTTCCATGTGTTGTAACAGCCTATATTGCATTCCTACTCCATGCTACCTCTGATTGATTTCCTCTCCTTTCCTCTTGCTTGGCTTTTTCTTAGGACTCTGGTAGGGTTGCAGGGAAACTCACTGGCAGCACTGTCTCCATTTTTGTTTGCCTTCTCAGTTGAAGGCATTCAAAGTGACGCTTCCAGCCTGTTCTCAGCTTGATACACAAATACGTCTGCAAACTTTTGAGGAGCTCAAGTGAGGACTTGAGTTCAGGGAAGACTTCTGCAGTGTTGCCCTACTTGCCCAGCTTCTAGTCTTAACAAAGTCTGTTCTAATTGACCTTGGAAAGGATTTAAAACAATTTATGCTGTGCTGCCTTCATTCTGACAGGAGAGTGGTCTTGAGGACCTGTTATTTTCTGGGAGTGACTGCAAAAACTGCTTATAACTGCAGCATTGTTTGCAGGTTTACTAGAACCCAGGTGGTGGCATGCCCCTCTGAGGATGTGTGCATTCCCTCTTTACTTGGCCTGGGTTTGCATGATCATGTACAAGCTTCAGATTTAAGCCTTGTCTGCTCTGAGCTGGGATTGTGCAGGTCTGTTGCTGCCTCTGTACTTTGCAACAAGAACAAACTAAGATAATTTTTAAAGGCATTTTTCGTGCTATTAAAATGACTATTTTGTGTGTTCTTATTTTTAGATTGTGTATTGGTTTTTTAGACTGAATGGGCACCCTTGGAGATGCTCTGGCATTATTATTAGGAAATGAAGAGTTTTTTCAGTACGGAGGATATGACCGGATCATATAACTTATATTAGGGGACAGTCTTAAAAATGTAGGGACTAATTAAGCTTGGGAAGCTGCATTGGTTGGAAGCCTATGCTCCTGTAGGGAGTAGAGCAGTTAACATTTCAAGCATATTTGTCCTTTTGGTTTTGTAGCTAATGCCTCATTGAGATGAATGGAAGTAGTTTTCTGACAAAACTTACTTCTGAGCAAGGTGCATAATTAAGATAAGTTTTCAGGACTTGTTACATTTATAGGTTGGTATTGTAAAAATGGAAACTTGAATTTGTTGACCCCCAAGTTACATTTTTCAAAGCAAGAGCCATAAAGGATAGAATGCGAGCACTCGTAGTGTTGACTTTCTGTGACAGTTTATTGCAGAATGTATTTTAAAGAAAAGAGGTGGGTAAAATAGGAGAGTCTCCTTTTATAGTACAGAAAACAAGGCTGCTTATATACTTGATTTTTGGGAAGCTAAATAGTGCTCCATGTTATATATAGTGTGTTTTCACATAATTACTCTGAGGATCCATAGGAACACTAATTCTTGATTTTGAAGTAGCACCTGAGTGGACCAACTAGTCTGGCTACTTTTAGAGAAGCAGAAAAGCAACATTTACATAAAGTCTTGGTAAAGGTTTTAAAATATTCTAATATATATTAAATCCTTATAAAGAAACAAACGTGGAATTAAATACTGATAACAGAGGAGTAATTTGACAGTTACAAGGGAGGGTTTTATTTGATGCAAAGCTGCAGTAATAGAAGTTTGCTGGCACCCTTTCTTTGTGAAACTTGCTGTTTTTGAAGAGCAGTCCTGCCCTGTGTGATGCAGACTTTCCCATGGCTTGCCTAGAATGGCTAGGTTTTGCAGGACAGTGGAGTTCACTCCATGTCCGTATGTGGTGTCCTGGGCAGAACTGCTGGCTCACTGTGTGTCCATAAGCACAGGGATGAATGCATTGATTGAAAGCTGTTGAAGTCCGAGATATATTTGGAGGTAGTAAAAACAAGTTTGAAGATGCGAAACTTGTTTCTTTTAATTTATGATGCAACTGAGTGCTGAGTTATGAGTGCAGCAAGGTGAGGGTGACTTTTTCATAATTCTTGGCCAATATCATGACACCCAGCTCCTGTAGCTGGAGGTTGCAAATGCTCCCTGTCTGCACAGCCTTTCCAGCACTTATCTTAAAAACTTTTTGAAAAAATACTGCATAAAGACTTTGGTTTTGCTCTGTGTGCTCTTAGGATTGTGGTCACCTGAGAGAGTGACCAAGATTTTCTTCTTTTTGAGTAGGAAAAATCAGCAACCATTTTGAGTAAGCTGATACTTAATTTAGCAAGCTTTAGAAGTAAAACTCTGTCTTGAAAAGAACTTCGATTTCTTTGATTAAAGAGTGACAGAACAATTCAAATTGTACAATAAGAAAAAAGGAAGAAAAAAATACGATGGTTTTGTGTACTTACCAGTCTTCAGAGAGTCTTTGTCCAGGAGGAGGGCGTAACCTGGGCTCCAGGAGAGGGACTGCTCTGTTCTGGTGTACTGGTCCCAGCACTAGCAAGAAACTTCCCACAAGTGGTTGGTAGAGATTTGGAAAAAAAAAATAAACCAAAACCTTTAAAAATGGGTTTGTATGTCTCATTCCTGTGTTTATATGCTGGGGGGATTGGTTTCCATCTGAAGCTGATTTGATTGGTCATTTTGCCTGCAGGGGGGCTGGTTGGCTCTGATCATGTGGAAAAGAATGCTGGTTTGTTAGGAGCATTTCTTTACCCAACACAAACCCTTACCAGCCAAGGAGAAATCCTCAAACACTTATTTGGAGAAGGGGTGCCTTCCCCCTCACCTCTTTAATCAAGATAATTTTTTAGGTTTGTATAACTTAAAGTTTTACATGAAAGTTGAGAAGGCCAAAATTCTCTTGAAAAAGCTGAGTGGAAAAGTTGCCATATTGCTGCTGAAAACCCACACTGTTCACTGATACCTTTTCTCTAACCAGTGTCAGCTACTATTTGTTTGGGTTAAGAGAGATACTTTTGTGTCTCACTGCGGCTTCACTTCTTCCTTTCCTATTAGGTCCCAAGCTCTGGAATGTTAATGGAAAGGTGACTGCAGCTCATGGTGCAGCCTGTGGTCTCAGGAGGGTGCTGCTGAATTGCAGCCTAATGCTGCTCAGAAGTTGTAGACCTGGCCATTTCCATCTCCACATTGCTCCTTTGTGAAAACATGGAATTAATCACAGGATTTTGCTAAAGCCTAGGAATGAAACAAGGCAGATTAGGTGGCTTACTGGTTCCATCCAGCAGATAAACCACTTTTGCTTAAGCTGTTTGCTCTTTCACTCATGAAATGAGAGGAGTTGTTGAGGATGTGTCTGAGCGAGCAGCTGTGCAGAGTGGTCAGTGTGCTTCCCTGCTGGACCAGCTCTGAGGACAGCTCTGGAGCACAGAGCTGGTTCACATATTTTTTTTTATCCCTTGGTGAGCTGCTGATGTGAGAGCTTTGACTGAACGTCACATGTAAGAGGATCTGAGAAACAAAGGCTTTGGTTGTTTGCAGTAAAACTACTGAAGGCCTGCTGGGAAAATCATTAATGTAGACTTTCCTGCTTAGGAAACAAAATCCTCCGTATTTTTTCTTCCTTAACCTTCCCCCAACCCTAAATTGCAAAACATTAATTTTTTGCTTCATTAGTATGGAACGTTTTAATACATGTTCAGGCACAGCACCGAAAGTTGAAAGGCATAGAGTGACTTTGAGAACCAGGGCAAGTAATGTAGTGCCAGGGGACTCCCACCAGTGTGACCAGACTGTAGGACAGTGTGACTCTCCCTTCACCCTGCCCTCCACTGCACACAGCCTCACTTAGTCACAAGTAGGATTGTGGTTTCAAACAGTATTTTATTAGAAACCATCTTCTGAACTGTAGAAGGCATATGCTGTGTGGTCACTGGTTTTCTAATGTTATTCAACTGAATTAATTGGAACTCTTTACACAGTTTGTATAGCAGATGAAATTAGGTACAGTGTGTGTTTTTCAGGTGTGTTATGGAATTGAACTCTTGTTAATTCCATTGAATCTATTGGCTCACTCACACTGGTGACAGTAGATAATGGCCAATTTAGTGAAAAAATATGGAGTTATATCTGATAGTATATTTTTGAGACCTGCTGTTGAGATTGAGATTTTATGCAGAGAGATTGAAAATGTGAAGCTAGAAAAGGGATTCAGAACTTTCTGATCTGTCACTGGGAGTCACTTCATGGTATTTGTATTCCTGTGGTGTTCCTAGCATGTCCAGTAGTGTTCTAATGAGAAGGAAGTCCTTCTCTAGAATCATCATCTTAAGGACATTTATTTTATTCTTCTGCAAAATAAATTAAAAATTACACATTTAGGCAAAGTTATTTCAGTTTCTTTTAAAAATACTGACTGCAAAGGTTTTTATTTTTATCTTCCTCTTGAGGAATTGCGTAGCAGGCAGCAAAGAGAAGAGAGCAAGTTAAAGTACTTAATAGACTTTCCTGGTTCTTGCCCCTCTGTAGAGGAAACAGCAGTGCTGTCAGTCATTGCTTTCCTGTTTATTCTTTCCAGACAGTGAGCATGGTGTAGGAAACGTGGGCTGACAGCCTGGAGAACAGAAGTTATTTGCCATTCTGTTAGTAAGTCCTCTTCATAAATATGTTGCCATGGGGCCACATCCTCAAATCCAGTCTTTTCCCCACAATCAGTATCCCTTCGAGTCAGTGTTGCACAGCTGTAGGCTTTTCTGGCTGGATACCACTCAGCTCTCTCTGAAGTTTTCTGTAAACACCATTGCTGGCTTTGTGACAGGCCTGAACAGAGGTGCCCTTTTACTGCTCCTTCTCTTCAGGAAGTCCAGTCAATTAGTCCAAGGCAAAACCATAGATTGCGTTTTAGTTTCTTTCATCCTTAAAATGTTGCCAAGTCCTGACTCTGTGATCTAAGTCATTTCAGCTGGAATGGTTGTTCTCAAATCTAAAAACAGTTTGCAAAGAATATGCTGGGACTTGGGAAGTTATGAATTTAGATGTAATCTGTAGGAATTCCTGTACTTAGTTTGTCACAGTCTTTCTGTCACTTGAGTAGCTTGACTTTTCTGATCCTTAACCTGTGACTGGTTTGTGTTTGTAGAGAACTAGTTTATTGGCTGGTCTGTCTAATCTTCAGGATCATCAAATGCCAGACCTGTTTGGACACATACCTTGTTCTTTGACTGATGCTTGCTGTGATGTCCTAACACCAGAAACTGAAGTATGTCATGAGACACTGCATTTTTTTTCTCTTAATTCTACTGAACGTGGCATCTGAACAGTCTGTGATGTGACACACTGGAGTGCTGCTGTGTTCAGAATTTTTTTGGAACCATGGGTGATCCCATCCTCAGATGAATATAATACTGACCCCTTATATTTGATTTTTTTCTCATTTCTACATTTCTAATGCCATAGAATTTAAGATCAGAAGAGGGGCAGGATCCCACTTGAGTCCGATCTTGGCAAACAACATTTGATGTTTTGTAACCTCTACAAAGATGTGTTTCAAACCCTGTTTTCTGCAAGTTCAGCATACAAAACCTGACTTTTTTAGTTCAGTTGTTGGGAGCAAAATCTGCCATCCTAAGGACTAACAGAACCTGAGTTGCCTTGGTTTGACTATAGCATGAGTAGATGTATAGCAGAGCTAAAACCTGGATATACAGTGGCAAAGCAGAGTTCACAGTATTCGTCAAGTGACCTTTTTTCCTAAATGTTTTTGGAAGAGTGGAATAGAACCTGTGAGCTGAGAGCTTGTCTGTGTGAAAGAGCAATATCCAGAATCAACTGAACTTACAGCGGAAGGGAAGAACATTGGTAGAGCCTAAAATCTTTCAAATTAATGTTACTGAATAAGTGTCAAGTAATATCTGTGAGTCTTTATCAAAATATTAGACATCTGTAAAAATACAACTTCTCATGTCTCAAAACAGTGATTCGAAGAATTTTTTCTTTCGGTAACTGTTTTAGAAAGAAAAAAATTAGTGTCTTGTGTTTCTAAATGAAGAAAATTGGATCTCTCTTCCTCTTTGTAGAACTTTAAAAATAAATTCAGAAAGAATGAGGTATTTTCCTTGTAGTCTGGGACTTGAGCTCCCCAGGTCTGTATGGTTGCAGCTCTCTCCTGTGCACCTCTCTCTGTGTTTTACTTCCAGCTGACTTGGCTCTGTAGCTTGCCTTCTGGTTTTCTACTATGGGAAGCCCATCCAAGGAGCAGTGGTGAGAGGCTTCCCTGTGCTTTCTGTTACTGTAGTCTGCATTAAGATTTTTAGATAGCTAAAATGGAAAAAAAAAAAAATTCCCAAACTTAGATTTTTCTGTCTGGCTTGTTCCTTTGCTGTCTTCTCCATGAAGCATGGGAAAACAGAGTGTGACTGACATTCATCTGCAAAAATTTATCCACTCCAGATAAAAGAAGTTGCCAGCATCACACGCACCAAATGAGGGCATCCAGCAATTTGATTTGGAGTATTACCAGAGGCTCCCCAAAATACACTGCTTGCAGATTATTTGTTTGTTTGTTTCTCAAAACCCAGCAAATACAGAAGTGATCTTCAGCCAGATGTCCCCTTCAGTGAAGCAAAGGTGCAACTGGGTTGTACTTGCCTTCATAGCTGACATTGCCTGTTGGTACTGGTGCTGGACTTTAAATTTACCAATGTGCTTTAGCTCTTCATATAGGAACAACATAAGGGAAAGGTGTTCCGAAATAAAATAGAGCTGTAGAAAGATAAAGATTTGTTTTTCCCCTAGTGTTTTGAAATGGTGGAGAAGGGATGTCAGTTTTTCTCCAAGCTTGCATGTAAAGTAGAGAGCCAGTGTGTGCTTCCTATCTCCAGAGTGCAGTATCTCTAGCAGGAAGAATTTTCATGTTCTAAGCAGAGGTCTGATATGCCACGGATTTTCAGATCATCTTTGTTTACGCATCATTTTCGCTGACTGAAAAAATTGCCTGATGCTAAGAAAGCATTCTCCTGTGCTTCCTAAACTAAATTCATAAAAATGTCTCTTTCCACCCCAGGAGTTTTAGTACGTGATCATGCTTGCTTTTGTTTTTCCTGTGTAAGAAAGCAGGCATACTAAACCTACTTCACCAAATAATGTCTTACATTTTTGGATTTTAGGATTCTTAAGGAGGAAGATTCAGTATACCTTTCTCTAGTACTTGAAAACTTTTCTTTTTATAGCTAACACCACAATTTCAGGTTAACACTGGGTAATGATACCAGTGAGGAAATGGCATTACTGTGGTTCCTGTGAGAATTCTGGTGCTATACAGCTGAAGAAATTTATTTCAGTGATGGGCTGTCTTGTTAGGGCAAGTCAGCAGTGAAGGCAGGATCTGTGTTAAGCCTTGGCACGCTGGTGTATGATGTGGAAATCTTGGTGTATAATATGGAGTCTTTTCATAAAAATATTTATATCATCCTTTTCTGACAAGGTTGCTCTTCATAAGTAGTTGAGGATTTTGTGTTTTGTTTTAATTATAGCGTAATGTAAATTGGGAACTAAAAGACTATCCTGTCTCCTAAACTTCTAGTAGACTTATCCTTCAGCTCAGGCACAATTGCTTCTAGCCCTTTTTACACTGACCTTGGCTCTCCAGAAGATGGAATCACAGCGTAATGTTAACATTGCTAAGTTTTTTCTCATTTATTCTTCAATGCAACTTTAAATTTTCAGTGTTTCCTAGTAGTAGGACTGCTGTATGTCGGATTAAATAAATAGATCTCACCTTCTTTTTATAACAGAAGTAGGAAATGTTTTTGGTTTATATAATGTTTACACTGTGCTCCCGTTTACTTGAGACACTTCATGATAAAGCAGTTTATTCTTTTTCTCTGCACACTTTTGCCTTCTGTTTACATTTCTCTACAACTCTTAAACTGCCTTTTCCTCCTTTGTTTTTCCTATCCATGTTCTAATTGCTTATACGCTTTGCTTCCTTCTGGATTTTTTTCCCTTTGGTGTTTCCATCCCAAGGTACATGGGGCCCTGGATTTCTTAAATCTCTGTCAAATTTGTTTCCTGAGTTTCCATTCTTCTCCTAGGTTCCTATAACTGCTTCTGGTGCATTTTGGACTCCAAAGGAGCAAGATTTCAACCCTTTTGTATTTCTGTGTTTCTAAAGACAGGACACCTGTTCACTGGCCTGTGTTTTCTTTGCAGTGAGACCAAACTTTGAGGAAGGTGGGACAGTGCCTGCGGGGAGGAAACACGAATTTATACGCTCTGAGAGCGAGAACTGGCGCATCTTCAGGGAGGAACAGAATGGGGAAGATGAGGATGGAGGCTGGCGACTGGCTGGGTCACGGAGGGATGGGGAGAGGTGGCGTCCTCACAGTCCAGGTGAGAGCAGAGCTGGGCAAGCACACAGCCATGCCTACAGAGAGGGCAAAGGCCATGAGGAGAGGGAGGTGCCATGTTCAGGACAAAAATAGGTTCATGTAGCTTTGGTTATTAAATACTGTTCTGGCATGTGTGGGGCTCTTGGTCACAAAATGATTAGCATAAAATTATGTGCCTTTTGTTTTCCTTCTAGCATCTTCAGAACACTTACATATTTAAGGGGACAGTACATTTCAGGTGTGCACTTGTCTGTATTGTGCTCCAGGTGTGTATGTACCTGGTAAAATAAGGAGATTTTAAAGTACTGTTTCTTTGTGGCTTGTGACAGTGAGGGGAGAGAAGTCACCCACATTAGACAGCATACCTGAGGCTGCAGAGTGATACTGATGCTAAACCACTCTGGTGATTGACCTCTTTCTAGTTTTCCAGTTGTGTTTGCAATGCCAAGAAGCATCCTTGGGAAATCTCAAAATATGTTGCTCTACACATTTTGTAGTTAGTTACAGGATATCTTGTCCCAATAAAATTCTGGCACCTGTTTGGTTTCACTCTTCCCTTCTCAGGCCTGACAGAGCAAGTCTGTTCACATGCTTTCCCCAATTGAATTGCTGGAATTGCAGGAGAAATACAAAGCAGAGCTTGGTATTTCAGTAGTAAGACTGAAACATAGGGGGTTTTTTCCTTCTTTTAGGAAAAGATTCAGTCATACCTGGTATGGGATCCTGGGTTTGGCTGCAGAAGGCTTCTGGAGTACCAGGAGAGGGTTAGGCTCTTCTACTGTTAGATCTCCATAGAATAAAATTGTTAAGTTTGGAAAAGACCTTTAAGGTGGTTGAGTCCAACCATTGACCCAGCACTGCCAGGGCCACCACTAAACCATGTCTTTAAGTGCCACATCTAAATGGCTTCTAAACCCCTCCAGGGATGGTGCCTCCACCACTTCCCTGGGCATCTGTGCTTGACAGCCCTTTCAGTGAAGAAATTATGTCTAATGCCCAATCTAAGCCTTCTTTCTGGTAGTTGTGGAGGGTGATAAAGTCCCCTGGCTTGAGCTTCCTTTGCTCCATGCTAAACTTGATAGGAAAGCAAAGCACAGGACATTTTTAGGGCTGCAGTGGACAACAGCTTTTCTTCAATAAAAAAAAGTCCTAGTTGGTCTTACAATGGCTCTTTTCAACATCCCAGACTTTCAATACTGTTATTGTTGTGAGCAGCCATCACCTCTGTTCTGAGCCTTCTTCACAGCTGTGTATAACTCTGCTCTCAAACAGCTGTTCTCTTGTACTAAAATTCAGCAGCGAGCCCAAGGCTTGATTCATCATCAGATGTTTTCTATTTAGAGTAAGGCTAAAAGGCAAATTTTGAAGAATATAATTTTCTTTTCCCCTGTGTTTGGTCACAGTTGTTGATCAGACACTGCTGCTTTATCTAACTGAGGCAACATCAGGCCAGCTACCTCATGACGCAGCATGAGACTCAGGAGTGGAATGTTCTGCAAGTACCAGCCTGCACGCTTTAGCTTAAAAGGAAACAGGGACCTCCAAGTTCAGAAATTCATTCAGGTCTTGAGCTTTTTTGGATGTTCTGAGGAAGGCTTTGAAAATTCATCTCATTTCTGTCATGAGAAATACTATTGCTTATTTGAATTTTCAGTGTAGCAGAAACTAACTGAACTTCCCTTACGAGTTAGTTTTAGCAGGTATCGTTGAAAGCCTGTTCTAAGACTTCTATGTGAATCTGCAGAAAAGTTGCTAATTTTGAGATAGCCTGAGCTGACAGCTGTATGACCCTGGTTCCAGCTTTCATCAGAGCTGTATTTGAATTCTCCTCTTAGTAGTAGCCACAGACCTATCAAAATGGTTTAAATCACATTTTTGCTTTAAACAATGAATTTAACTCAAATTGGCATGGTTTAAACTACTTCTTTCTACTTATTCTGGTGTTAGGTAATAGTAAAGTCATATATCCTGCTAAAAATAGAGAAATGTCTTCAGAGGGCTGTTGCCTTTGTTTAGTTGGTTCTTCCTGTGGCGTGGCTCTGTGTACTCCATGCTAGGAGCTTGGGACTGGCTTTAATATCTGCTAGAAAAGTGTGATCACAGATTTCAATTCACTGGCTGCTTCAAAGTTTTCTTTTCTTTTCCTTGTAATTTTTAACCGTGTTTTAAATTTACAAATGTATAAAAAACCCCTCTTCCTGTTCCAATTCTTGCATTCATACAATGATTGTCCTTTAAATTTGCAAGGTAAGTCTGTTTTGTCAGAAACATACACAAACCTTTTGTGGTCTCAAAACTAGTGGCTGATCTTTAGATGTTTATGGCTTTGGTTACCAAGTCAGCCTTAAGGAATAGGAATAAGTTATTCTTGCCTAGAATTTCTGATATGATTTTGTCTTTGCTTCAATAGTACTTCAAATGGGTCTTTTTCCTGAAAAGCATTTGAGAGAGGTCTTAGGCTGAGCTGTCATATAAAGGTTTTTTTAGTTGCTGCTTTGTTTGAAAGGCATTTCAAATTCATCTTGATTCACTCCACTTTCAGAATCAGGTGCTGTGATTCAACCAGAGTTGAATTTTTGGGCATTGTTCCTTGTGTTTCTTAGATATCTTGAAGCAACTAAAGTATATTGGAGAATCTTGTTCCCAAATTGAGCAAAGTAAGAACTAGATCTATATATAATATATGCCAAAAAAGTGTACTATCCTTTTGTTAAGTGTTCAGTTTAGCATTTGGTATTGTTTTAGTATATATTGAAGATTTCACTGCTGAGTTAGAGAATGTAACTTTTAAGAGAGAAATAGCTATTGCTAAGGCTAGTGTGTTCTTAGATTTCCTGAAGCAGCCAGTAGTCCTATCTTTTATCTACAGTGTCACCATAAATTGCAAGGGATAAATGAAGCTTAAAATTGTCTTTACATTTGTGATATTGAACATGAAACTACTGCCTAGTGATAACATAGGGCTGAACTTAAAGCTGTGTTTGTGTCGTGTTAGTTAAAAAATTCAGGTAAGGATTCAGGTTTATTTCTACTTTTGGCTTGCTTTAAAAGGTTGGCAGCCTGATATTTTAGACCTGAATTATGGCCTATATTCTAATTGGGCTTTTACAGACACATTTTGTTGCTAAGAAACAAGGGCATGAGTCTGCTACACCTAAGTCTTTTAGCCTCTCCACATAGCTCTGACAATGTAGGGGCTGTAAAAGGTGGTGTGACTAAATCTCTGCAAACAGACTCAATGGTTCTTCCTTGGAACTTTGCAGATACCTGGGCTTAACAAAGTGCTTAGAATTCACTATCAAAACCCACATTTCTGGGTCTCACTATGATGAGCTGCACCCCGGTATTGGCATGTAAACTGTGGAAAAATGGAGGCTCCCCTCAATGCAGGGTCTGTAGATGGCCCATTTATGGCTGTGTAGGAAATTCTTAATACTCAGTTTTCCTATTCCACACAAAAGAGAGCTGAAGAAGAGATGCTCAGTACTTTGTGAGTGCTAGCATAGCAAATGGTCAGAGCTGTTAATCCATACAGTAGGGCATTGCCAGGTTAATGTCTGACATTGCTTTGTTAGTGTCTAAAATTTCTGTGTCCTTGGTAAAATCTAAGATTGAAGTTCATAATGTTTCAGGAAGGAGCTTGTTTCACATTTCCTGTATTTATGAAACAAAGGTGGATTTTTGCATGGCTAATATTAATAGTTAGGGTATAAAGATTAGTGTGGAAACATTCATCAGTCATGAAACAGGACCCCGTTTCTCCCCTTTACTGTGGTGTTTTTTTGGTTTTTTTTTTTGGTAGACAGTTGATACTGTGAGGCTGCACTCATTCTGGTGCACAGATTCTTGGAACAAAAAAAAAAAGAATTTACTTTTTTTCAATCCAGTGAAGAGCAGCTACCACGAAAAGCACTAAGGTGCCTTCACTTTTGCTTTGCACCTTTGTGATAGAGGTGGCTTGTATTGCATGGAAGGCTGTATACAGTCCTTTACACCCATTCTGTTTTCCTTAGCAACCAGTTCTTTACAGTTTAAATAACATTATTGCACTTAGAGGATTTGAAGCTTGGATGAGTGAAGGTGTCTTCTGAATATGAAGTTTATACATGAGTTGGGGAAGTTCTCTCACTTCTTATCTTTCCAAGTTTTGGTATTCTGTGGCTAAAAAAAAATTTCAAGAGACTGACCAGTCCTTTCACAGGTACTTGAATAGTTGTCACTCCATTTTTCATGTATATACACAAAAGCATATCTGAGGGCAAGAAGGCAAAACCATGGGTGTTTCGTTCAGGTGTTTTGTTCAGGATGTGACTTCTGCAGAGTCCCTGAGGGAAAATACAAAATCTTACAAGTGTGAAGGTGCCAAAAAAGACTTAAATTGATGATGGCTGGTAAATTCAATTGGCAACTAGTCTTGCTAGTCTTCTTTTGGTGCCTGTTTTAGATTTCGAGCTTTTTTAGCCTTAGCCAGTTTTTTTTAGCCGTGTGGTTTATAATGTGTATTCCACAGTTTATAATTTGAGGCTATATAGTGGACAATATTTGAAAGTCTTCTGCTTTTTGGCAAGATGCTCCTTTTCTTTGCCTTATCCTTGAAGTTGCCTGTTCATAGGTGGGCTGTACTATGTAGGGGCTTTCTGAATTGCTGTCAGTGTCCCTCCCCGCAGTGCATGAGCACTGCCCCAGGACTGTGTGGTAAAGCTCCTTTCCCTGCCTTAGACGGCCCTCATTCCGCAGGCTGGCGGGAGCACATGGAGCGACGGCGGAGATTCGAGTTTGATTTCCGGGACCGAGATGACGAGCGGGGCTATCGCCGCGTGCGCTGTGGCAGCGGCAGCATGGATGACGACAGGGACAGTCTCCCTGAGTGGTGCTTGGAGGATGCAGAGGAAGAAATGGGCACGTTTGACTCCTCTGGAGCATTTCTCTCTCTAAAGGTGAAAAGCTGCTTTGGGCCCTTGGGTCACTTGGCGCCAATGTTCTGTGATGTCAGGTGGGTTATGGATGGTTGCATTGACTTTGCAGAAAGTGCAGAAGGAGCCGATACCAGAGGAACAGGAGATGGACTTCCGGCCTGTGGAGGAAGGAGAGGAAAGGTCTGATTCTGAAGGGAGCCACAATGAAGAAGCCAAAGATCATGAAAAGACCAAGAAAGAAGGGGAGAAAACAGAAAGAGTAGTGACAGGTAAGGGGGATGTTTGCAACAGTCATTGTAGAATTTCTGTTAATTCAGTTACTTAGAATTGTGCCCTGTTACAGAAGCAGTGGAAGAAGCAGCTCAGGCATCATCTCCAGCTGCCAGGTCAGACACCCCACCGAAATCTCAGCCTCCAGACCCGCTGCAGACAAACCTTTTTGAAAGGAAGGAAGAGTCTGTGCCAGAAAGAACAGAAAAAACAGAAGATAAAGAGAATCGAGTGGAGAATACACTGTCAGCCAAAATATCCAACAGAGGGGAAGGTAATAAACCTGACAGATAAATTTAGTAAGTTTCCATTACTCACTGTGAGTAATCCTAGCCCCTTAAAAGAGGCAAGGGCTGGATTATGGTGATTGAAAGCCAGAATTCACTGACTGGTCTATAAATACAGGATTTGTTGAATATGCCATCTCAAATGCTTGCAGTGCGCTGGTACTTCACACTGAAATATGGTCCAGAGAAACACAAGCTAGTTGTGAATGTGCCTCACTGTGTTATAGCAGAATAGTCTGGACAAACGTGTGTGGCCAGGAAGTGGGATATGCTCAGATTAGCCAAGTTCTGCACCGATAGAACTAAACTGTTTGTTCCTTGAAATTAGGCTGGGTGCCTCTACTGTAAGCAATACACTCAGGAAGATCTGAAACTAGTTTTGCTTTGGTGCAAAATTTGAGCCATTGAATATTCTCTGCATTAAGTTCTTCAAAGTAATTGTCACTTATGTTAAAGATAATTAACTAACTTTAACATTTTTCTTTAGATTTGGCTTCTCTTGCTCAACCTTTGCCACAGATTTCTGCAGACACAGCTGCTTCTGCTCATCTTCCTCCTCCTGTTTCCAATTCAAATCCTGCTCTGCGGCCAGTTCAAACACCTGTCACAGCTGCTCCAGGCATGGGCAATATTCCCACTGACCCAGATGATGAAGAGGGCCTCAAACACCTAGAGCAGGTAAAATTCCTCTAATTCTTTTGTTGTTGACAATCGTGAGACTAGAAGAATGTGGAATGCAAAAAACATTTGAAGACCATAAAATCAGAAATGCAGCTGAAACTTTACACTTCACAATGTATACTGAAAGCTGCTTCTGTCTGGTTTTGTTGGGGTTTTTTTTTTGCCAATAATTCAAGCTTTTGTGTTTTTATGGATCAGGGGGCTATACTCTGTGTTAAAGAGCTAGAGACTGTAATGCTTATGACCTCTGTCAAGTAGCATTATGATTTACCTTGAGAAACTGTGTATGTCTGTTAAAACCCTCAAACAAACAAAAACCCAATGAAAGTCCTCGCAAGTGAATCACAACACTGTGTTGATGAAACTGTAGTGACTGCTGAGATGTAGAGTCTTCTTTGTGCTCATGCTCCCATGCCTGTTTTATTTTTTATGTAGTGGTACTGCATGGGGCCTCCTTGGCAAGTTGCTCTAAAGCTTTTCTAGAGCAGGTGAACTGTGCTTGTTCAGGATTCTGCCTGACAAGCACAGTAGACAGAGCTCCAGGTTTGTGTAGCAGTCATTCCTGTCCTGGGGCTGCCTGGCATTCCTGGTACACTCTGGGTAGCACCGGTGGTTGTGTTTTGGTATGCTCATTTTCAAATCTGTAATCCCCCATCTAATTCTCATATTTCTGGCTGATTTTGGTGTCTCCTGCAGCAAGCAGAAAAAATGGTGGCATATCTGCAGGACAGTGCCCTTGATGATGAAAGACTAGCAGCAAAAATCCAAGAGCACAGAGCAAAGGGTTCCTCTATGCCCCTGTTCCATGAAGCCATGCAGAAGTGGTACTACAAAGATCCACAAGGAGAAATTCAGGGTAGGTCTGTGCCATTTACACTTCCTCTTTTGTTTCACAGAATTGTTAGAGGTCTTCACAGAATTACCACAAACAGATGCTTCTTTTTACAAAAGCAGCACAGGAAATTTACTGTTCTAGAATTAGATTTTGAAAATATCTTCAACCCATCACTGCCCCCATGAGCTCAGTAGGCCAAATGTCCAGAACTGTGTTTTATCGTGGCTGAGGTTTGCCATCATTTCATGTTTCTGTAAATAAGGTTAGACTAAAACATACTTCACATGCCAGTAGTTACTCAGACTTGGAGATAACAGTGGAAACAAATGAGGAATGTGACCGCTCAAGTAGCTTCTTGTAAAGAATCCAGAAGAAACCTTGAAATCAGTTTTATAGATTCAGCCTGAAGAGATAAAATAGTCAGGAGGGGTGGTTTGTTTAGAATTGAGGGCAAAGAGGAATCGAGTTTCCACCAGGCAGTGCTTGTGCAGAATCTCAGTTTAAATTGTGCTTGCAGCCCCTGCATTGTTAGTTCATGTAACAGATAGGAACTGCTCCCTGCTTTCAATTTTTGCTTAAGAATTTTTTTAAAATGAAATTTGAAGCAGGCCTTTCGTATAGATACTTGCATATTTGCTTTCAGAAGATGCTTTTCTTTTGGAGGTCTCAGGGCTCTGTTTTAGCAGCTACTTATCTGCTTCCCAAAAGCGCAGTTGAACAGTGAATTCCTTCCTTGCTTTACTTCACACTGTGTGAGTCACTTCTCAGCTGTGAACTCCTGATAGGACTGCTGGGGGTGGTGTTTGTGTGATCTGTGTCAATCTCTTGTCTGCAGGTATTGCACATCTTTAGGGTTTTCTTCTCATCCCTTTAAGTTTAAAGAATGTTAACCATAAAGTGGTTTTATTTGCTTGGTGTATGTCAGTCACTGCTCAGTATTTATTGCTGGGTGACAATCTAAATATTTTTGTTGTTGGATTAAGTACTTCAATGTGACATCAAGAAGTGAACACTTACACATAATTTTCTTTTTCTTGGGATAGCCCCTTGTGGTTTCATATTCTCTAGGAGGAATTGCCTTCTAGAGATACTCCTTACAGAGAAGGCAAAGGTTACTGAAAGTTCCTGCTTTTCAGAAGCTGTTTTGTGAAACGCATTTATGTGGTTCTTATTTACTTAAATATTATTTTTATAGTGGTTTTGTATGTATTTGAATATGTAAAATTAGTATAGGAGTCTTCCTTTGAAATGAATGGCTGAAATCATTCTCAGAAAAAAGAGGAAGAGAAGGAAAAGAGCTCACCTGTGTCCCTCCCAAGGCAAGGTGAAAGCCATCATGCAGTTTTCCCGAGACTGTAGGGATGGTGCTGTAGCCCCTTTGGAGATGTGCGTGGACACTCCAGCCTTGGATGATCAGTGTCCCCACGAGTGAGGGAGGCAGACAGGAACACCAGGTGCTGGGCACTGTGTGACCTTAGCCAGCTCCTTGTTTCCAACATGCTGAACTTGGCCTTGCTTCCCCTTCCCCACAACGTGTGTTGGTTGATGTGATTTCAGGTCCATTCAGTAATCAGGAGATGGCAGAGTGGTTCCAGGCTGGATATTTCACGATGTCACTGTTGGTGAAGAGAGCCTGTGACGAGACTTTCCAGCCACTTGGAGACATCATGAAAATGTGGGGCAGGGTTCCCTTCACTCCGGGCCCAGCACCACTTCCACATCTGGTAATTATGTGAAGTTACAGTATTCAAATAATCCTCTAACAAGTGAGAATTGAATTATTTAGATGTCATCTACTCTGTCTTGGAATTGCAGGTGTTCCAAGCACCAAAGTTGAACTTGATGTTAGATTACTTTTGCAAGAGTAGAAAAGACATATATTTTAAAAATGCCTGGTGTGACTGGGAGGCTGGGTCCTGTCATATGTAAAGCTGCTGTGTATTTCACAAGCTTTGTAAATCTTGGTCTTGGTCTAGGTATTTTTCTATTTTCATTTTTTTTTCTGGTCAAAATACAACTTTTATATTGCTTGCATTTGCAATTAACTACTCTTAATATATGTTATTTAAAAAGAATGTTTTATCCCTAAACATAGGGTGAGCTGGACCAAGAGCGACTGACAAGACAACAAGAGTTGGCTCTGATCCAAATGCAGCACCTGCAGTATCAGCATCTTTTAATACAGTAAGACTTCTGTCCCAAAGATCTTCCAGAGGCTTTGTTCTGCTCTGCATTTTTGGTCATCTGGGTTCAGCTGCTTGTCATTGTTTCCTTGGGCAATGGGGTTGGGAGTGCTTTGCCTCCAACAGCAATAGCTGCTTCCACAAACACTGGAGATGATGACAGTTTACAGGATTAGGGCAGTGTGTCTGCCCCGGCTCACTTTTCAGAGTCTTTCCGGTGTCACACACATAGCTAGTTTGGTGAGACTTGCTTTATAGGTAGCTGTTATGGTCAGACTGAATCCCAGATGCCCTAGTAATGACCTTCAGATGTTTTGATGTCAGGAGAAGGCTACACATCTTTGGAACTGGAGATGGAGAAGATGGAACTTACCTTTGGTCTGCTTGCTCAGCTCTTTGAAGATCAGTGGAAGGTCCTGTTGAGCAAAGCAGTTTGTCATCCATTTGCCAAAGCTTTCAGTTTTTCAGCTATGGCCAGTTCCTGACAGCTTTTTTTGCAGCAGCTTGAAGGAAGGAATGCAGTCAGACTGCTTTTTCAGGGGATCATGATTATAGTTTTTCAATACTGATTGCCAGGTTATGATTGAATGAGGCAAGAGACAGCTCTGTACCAGGCAATGCCTTGACATACTGGGGAAGAGACTGATTGTAGGTGGGCGGTGATCAAAGCCAGATTAATTTGAGCTAATGTTACGGGATTTAGTCAAAAAAGGAAGTAATGTAGTACAGCTTACAAGAAAAACATGGGACAGTAATAGCCAGGTGGCATAGCTAAGGGTGAAGAGAAGTGTGGTTCTGCTCATGTGAGCCAACTGGCTGTATTCTTGTATTTTGATTCTTGCCAAGCTCCTGTTCTGTGGTTTCCTCTTGTATTTAGCATGTACATTATATAGATCAGTGAGCATTAGTCCCAGAGCATGAATCTGTCTGCAACTTGGGCATAAGTGAACAGATACCATTTGTCTGCTTCTCTTTTGAAGACAACAGTATGCACAGATGCTGGCTCAGCAGCAGAAGGCAGCCCTCTCATCCCAGCAGCAGCAGCAGCTCGCTATTCTCCTTCAACAGTTCCAGGCCCTGAAGATGAGGTGAGCTAGCCCAGACCTGAACTGAATTCTGTTCTTCCTGTACTCTGTATATAATAATAATTATATCTTGTCAGCTATCTGTTCTATTTAAGTTTGGTCATATTTTACTATTATTTATGTTAAAGATGGTGATAAGAATGAGTATGTTTTGGAATAATGGGAAACAGTTTTGGTATATGGAGTACTTCTTTATATACGTAACCTTTGCCTCAGAGGTTTACAGAAATGAGGAGTTGAAATTGTACCTGTCTGACAGATGTGTTGTGCTGGTCACCAAGGAGCTTTGCCTGTTTTGCAGTACTGGGTGCTTGTTCCTCAAACTGGCCTCTAAGCAACAAATGCAAAACTGTAGCTTAGCCCTTGACTTAGCAGCAGGGGTGAGATCAGCAAGAACTCTGCAAGCAACTACTGTTGTCCACATCATATTTTTGTTTTAAATAGAGGTGTGGAAGGAAAGCAGTATGTTACAAGTTACTGAATCTCATGCGTGTTCAGAGCACTCCTCTCCCTGGAAGTGGCGTGTTGACTCTTCCTGTTGGTATTACAGAATATCTGAACAGAACATGATGCCACCTGTTACAAGGTCTGTGTCAGTGCCGGACACTGGCTCAATATGGGAACTTCAGTCAGCTTCACAGCCTACAGGTAAGGTGCTTAGCCTGGCTCAGGTCTCTTGAGAGAGAGAATTAAGCATTAAGAATCAGCATCTTTGAGATGATTCCTCCCTTTTTGACACAAAGATAAATTATTTCTGCATCGTGATGTTTAACTGGGCCAGCCTACTTTGCTGTGAAGTAGAAGTTCCATTTGAGAGTGGTGAAGAGTATGGTAATTTTTGCAATGGTTATGGAAAGTCTAGATCTGAAGGGATTTTTTTATTGTAGAAGGACATCCTGCTCTGATGGGAGGAGCTGGAATAGCTGGTTCTTCTGTGGAATTTCATAGGAAACCCAGCCTTCCTTCAGTCATGGATAGGCCTTGTTCTCCAGGAAGATAAGGTGGCCCTCTACTGACTAAGGCGAAAGTGTTAACGTGATTTTAGTTCCTAAAACATAGTAACAGCATACACAAGATTCTCCCCTTTCAGTTATATTTTGTTCATGTGCTTATTTTTGCTTGTCAATGTTTGTTTTCTTCACTGTCTAGTCTGGGAAGGAAGCAGTGTCTGGGATCTACCCATTGATACTGCAGCTCAGGGACCAGCTCTAGAACAACTTCAGCAGCTCGAGAAGGCCAAGGCTGCAAAGGTCAGAAACTGTTTTGTGCTGTAAGAACTTGGGATTGCTCTTCTGCAATGTAATTGTGATTCTTGAGCCAATGGAAGACCAAGCTCTTCAATGGATGATTTTCACTAGATTTTCATGGAAAACACCAAAAAGAGAACAGGGGTTATAAAAACAAGTTATGAAATATTTGTGGAAAGTGTTGGGAAACAATTGCTGTGGAGGTGCTACTGACCTCTGAAATAGTGGTTGTGTTCTACATTTGTGTAGCCACCTCTGTTTTAAACTTCTCTAGCTGCCTTTGTTTTAAACTGAGATCATCATGAGCTGTCAGGCCAAACCCTGAGTTCAGACCAGGTAGTTATACTCTTAATCCTTGTGATTTTCTCCAGAACTGGTTTGGGGAATCATAAGAGTCCTATTTGCCAGGATTATTCTACATGTACTCTAGTATTAAATTATTTTCGTGAGTTTGAATCTGTATTACTTTGTACATTTCCTGAAAATTACTATTTTATGATGACTGCAAAGCAACTCAGTACTTGCTTCCAAAGTCAGAGAGTATTTTGAGGAGCTGATGTAGAAAAACTGTTTAGAGAACCAGTGTTTGTTACAAACAGAAACTGTCCAAAATTGTTCTAGACTGTGTCAGGAATCTGGCCTCAGTAGGTAGCCAGCTGATAGGTAAAATTGCAATTAAGGCAGAGCATCTATCAGAGGCTTCAGCTCTTAAGCTGTTACTATAATATCAGCAGAGTTGCCCTAAGAAATGGTGTAGGAATACGTTACCTGCATCTGAGTATAGTTTTATGTGA
Organism: Pycnonotus jocosus; assembly: GCA_013400435.1. Lineage (NCBI taxonomy): Eukaryota > Metazoa > Chordata > Aves > Passeriformes > Pycnonotidae > Pycnonotus > Pycnonotus jocosus. Next base: position 87,187 of record VWYP01013506.1, read on the forward strand.
ATTATAGCTAGAGCAAGAGAGGAGAGAAGTGGAAATGAGGGCCAAACGAGAGGAAGAGGAGAGGAAAAGGCAGGAGGAGCTTCGGAGGCAACAAGAAGAGCTACTTAGGAGGCAGCAGGAAGATGAGAGGAAACGACGGGAAGAAGAAGAACTGGCCCGCAGGAAGCAAGTGAGTTTCCCCGATGTAGTTAATCTCTAATTAATTCTAATATTTTATAAAACTCACTTTAAGAATCCTGTGGGGTCTAAGTAATCTTTGGTAGGTGTGTATGAAGACAGTTCTAATATTTTTCATGTGAGTATATTAAATTATGATTCTTCCATTCTTGATTTTTTTAAGAGCCCAAACTGCAATCTGAGAAATGGGCTTTGATGCTTCACTTTAAGATAGGTTCCTGTTTGTGAGCACAGGCCCTTTATTCCATGTGGAATATTCCCTCTCAACTTTTTAATGTCAATGTTAGACTTTAGTTAGTTGCCCAGTTACTGCATGTTTTGATCTTTATTTCCCATTTATACAGTCAAGGATATGTTGTGGAGTAGATGGAGCTTGAGCAGCTGTTTTAAATGAATAAGAGGCAGAGGGCTATAGTGGACAAAAAGTGATGTGACATTCAGCTTATTTTTCCCCTGTTGTTTTTTTTTTTAAACTTAATTAATTATTTCTTTGAATAAATTATCCGGGTAATAGTCTGACAGCTTTTTTTACTTTAGTTGATACTTGGGAAAGGAAGGGATGTAGATCGATCAAGCATATTTCTTAAAAAGAATTATGTGGTCAGTTTTGCAGTAGAAGAATGAATGAATACAAAATGGAGACACTATTAGTTTGGCATTTTTAGCATTTACTTCTGAATTCTGTATGGAATAAAATGTAGTTGTTCCTTAAGTGTTGCAGGAAGGAGAGGCAGTGAAAGTTCAAGTTTTCACTCTGCATATGAAGGATGAAGGCAAGCATAAGGCTGAGCTTATTCACTAAGGAGTTAGTCAGTAAATGTCCTGAAGAGTACCACATGAATAATAGGCAAAAGTACTAAATAATTCTGTCCTTTATAGTATTTCTTATGAGCTTAGGTAGGCAGTTGTAAAGCATGTTCCTGCTTTAAGGATCAGGCACTTCTGAGGAAGCCTCTAGAATCTCTAGTTTTATTTGGATGTTCATTGTAGATCTCTGTTCACTCAGGGTTTGGGTTTTGTCACAGAACATCTATTTTAATTGGTACAGTATGATGTGTAGATAATTTCATGGTGTCTTTTGGAATCAAGTTGCAAATGAATGGCTCCTTGCTTTAGGGTATCTGTTTGTGCGGGAAGTCACTATGCTGTAGAGAAAAGCATCCTCCAAGTTTGAGGTCAAACTAACATTGAAGCAATAATATAGTCAAAAGTTTAACTTTAGAGATAGGTTGCTTTAGATCTGGTTCAATAACAAGAACTCATTTTTCAGCTGATAACTCAATTTGTGTCATCTGTGCTGGCTTCAAGTAGACTTGGGTTGTTTCTTTTAACTCTTAACAGTTTTGCCTCTGTGTATAACAATGTGTGTTAAATTCCAAAGTTTTTTTTGTCCACTTTGGATTTGTACAGTAAACACTCTGACTCTCCCCTTCTGAGATGCCATGGGAAGTAACTATTTACATGAAGGAAGCAGAACGGGGTTGAAAAGCAGTAACAGCAAGTATCTTAGTTCATTACCAATGCAATAATTGCCACAATGCTTTAATTCTGAGCAGTAATGTCATGAAAAGGTAACAAAGAGTTTAAGCACTTCTCTGGAAAGAGAAAACAATATTACGTTCTGTATTAAAAAAAGAAACTGGTCAATATTTGAATCTGAGTTCTGTACTAAAAGGCATTGTAGAATCAGGGATGAACTGATTTATTAGCATGGATTTATGCAGAGGAGATGATGCTTAACAAATTTGATTAACTTCTTTTGAGGAGATGACAGTGAGAGCTGAGAGGGGTGAAGCAGTAGACTTAATCTGCCTGGACTTCAGGAAGGCTTTTGATGTAATACTGCATAAAAGACTAGTATATAAGGTTAGTAAATATGCTGTTGATGGTGAATTCTAAATAAACAAAAAAACGAAAACAAAAACAAAACCTCATAGAAATTCAATCCTGTAGGATGAAATGTCATAACAAATGTTGAATTCAGTTCTGTTCACAGTTTTCATCAATTACTTTGCACTGTAGAATTGCAAACAGTAATGCCCAGCTTGTGTAGCTCCTGTATTTCATTTTTGTCTCTGGTCTGGTATCTTCTATTTTGTAATAATTGATTGCTTTCAGGAACAAAATTTGATGTTTAATAACCAGCTAATAATTGTTTTTCTGAATGATGTCTTAAGTTCTCCCTTTAAAATACTTCTTTCAAAGAGGAGAGTGAAAAGATTTGTGAGCCCTAGTAACACAGACAAGCAGAATTGCAGGTGTCACCAACTGCAAAAAATTCTCTATTTTATTTAAAAATCCAGAGTCTATTGAACTGGGGATTGCTGCTTAAGGATATTTTTTTGTAATATTACAGATATTTTAAAAGATGTTAAATAAGCTGTCTGTACAGCAAGATGTATATGTTTGAAAACAATTACTAAGAAAGGTGCTAAAGAACACTGGGAATGTCTTGGATCAGGAATATATGAACATCAGAACACTATGAGCCAAAGGATTGATTGTTTCCCATACCAGTCAGTGGCAGAAAGCTGGAGAGCTTTGAATGGTTTTGGTCACATGCTCAAACAAAAACATCAAATAATAAGATACAGAAGTAAATATTAAGATAACATTTTTATAGCTGTGAAGAGTCAGAAAGAAGGCTGTGTTTCCCAGCTTTTCGTATCTTACAGGATTTTTTTCCTTGTGTCAGTAAAAAACACTGTTCATCTTTAGTTCTGTAAGAGAGAGGAGTCTTTTACTGATGTCACTCAATAGTGTTTCTCCTGGCATGCCTGAGCAAGAAGGAGATCCATAGAGCTTTCTTAAAGGCAATTCTAGTCTCATTTCCCAAGGGGAGAGTAGGGCAGACATGTCACTGAAGTGCTGTCCCACAGGAGGACTCGGTGACTTTTACTCATCTCTCCCAGGTACTATGTGCTGTGTCAGGGAGAGCCCCCAGCCTGACTGGCACTGAGGACTCCTGAGCTGACAACCTGCTCTGTGGTCTCCAGGCAAACAAAAACAACTGGCACCTCCAGCCTATTCAGCAGCCTTTTCAATAAAAGATACAGCAAGCAGAAATTTTTCAGCACTTGTACTGGAGACACTTGATTACTGTGATTTAACTGCATGTGTCCAATTAATACAGTTAAAGGTCCAAATTTCAAAAATGGTTCAGGTGTGGTCTATGTTGCACTTGAAATTGGTTTGATTAATGAGAAAATGGATCTCAGGCTATTGTTCTATGTCCAGCTGGTGGAAAAACCCACTTAGTCCACTTATATCTAGCACCAAACCACTGAAATGATATTCAGGAGTATGAATGAATTGTTGGCTTGCAGCCAGCAGCTGTTCAGTGCCATGGAATTGCTTATAAAAGATGTTCTTTCCACTGACAGTTTTGTTGCAGGCATCTGAAATTCATTGTCAGAGGAAAACCAGGGCAGTTGTTCAGGGAACTGTAGTGTAGTTTATCTGTGCTGTATATGAAGCTTTGGTGTCAGATTGAATAAAAGGGACATAGTTTTCACAATTAACTTCCTTGATTTACCAGAGTTTACATCCCTGTTGCCCAGTTAATCTCCAGTCATCCTATGAATAATGTATTGCTTATTAAAAACTTGTAGGAGTGTGATTGCAGTAGTGGTCATTTTTAAAGGCAAATACAAAATTATAAAAGCTTAAAAATATTCTGGTCCAAAAATTAAGATTTTCAGGTTGAGCTGGTAGGGTAAGTCAAACAACAGAAGGGATGAAAAGTAGGGTAGCCTTAACTCAGTTGCTGGACATCAGAGGTCAGAAAAGGCTGCAAAAACAAAGACTTTTTTTTGCAAGAGAAAGTCAGAACTGGTGGAAAAGGTCCTCAGGTGGGATCCCATTTAACAATATATAGGAAGCTGGTTGTTCCCTATTCCTCAAAAAAACCCAAGTAGCAGAATGGAAAAATGTCTGTTTATATTGATAGGAAAGAGTGCTAATGTTTAATTTTTGGGTTAAGTAAATAATTTTAGTACTTGGAAAACAGAATATAATTTATTAGAAGCTATTTAAGTAATTTAGTGATAGCCCAAAATTAAAGCCCTTAAGGGACCTTTTGTTACCCATAATATTTTAATAGTATAGAGAGAGCCCAGTCAAATCCCTTGAGACTTCAAAAGTAACTGTTCTTGAGTGCACTGGGCTGCATCAGCTTCTTTCTGGTGTCTAGAGATGTGGTTTGAGTTTTGTAGTGCTCTTAAAGACTCAGCATTCAGAAACTCCTGTACATAGGAAAAGCTTCCAATTTATAGCTGACAGCCCCCCACAAAAGGAATTAATGATGCCCACACGTTGAAATATTTATAGCTCTAATGCCCAACTGCTGGTGCTGCATAGTGAAAAGAGGAGTCTCACCTTTTGTTGTCATTCCCAACGCCATTCTTTTTATAACCAAAGATGGACAATTATGTCTTCTGTTTTTCATTAAAATAGTTTATGTAGGAGATGCACGTGGCATCAGAAATACTTGTTACCATGTGAGTTTGTCATGCTTAATGCAATGTTTTAGTAGAGCTTAGTTTGGAGCTTAGGGACCTTTCCTTGAGGCTACTCATTTGGCCAGACAATGCTGTAATCTGTGTTCTGATGTGGTTTGCCGATAAAATGATGTTTATAGATTGACATTTTGTTCCCAACTCCAGGAGGAGGCCCTGAGGCGACAGCGAGAGCAGGAAATTGCACTAAGGCGGCAGCGGGAGGAAGAGGAGAGGCAACAACAGGAGGAAGCACTTAGGAGATTGGAGGAGAGAAGAAGAGAGGAGGAGGAAAGACGTCAGCGAGAGGAGTTAATTCGTAAACAGGTGAAAAATGGCAAAAGGGACCTCTTCTGTTTAATTATGGAGGCTGCCACAACAAACAGGCTTTGAAACTTGCACCAGTGCTTGAGAGACCAGCAGTTCTGGTGAAAAAAGCAGAGCTTACAGACAGTATCAAGTTGAGTGAAAAAATTTGTTCATCTGTATCCTGTCTTCAGACAAAACAATCAGAATCCAGTACACCCTTAGGTAAAGAGATTTGGGTGGGAGTGAGTTCTCTCTTCACATTTAGCCTTAAGAATGGCTTTGCAGCACAGTATTTATATTCCTTTCTGAGGCAGAGTATAGATCAAAATAAGTTTGTTTTAAATTAGCACTCTCTGGGCCTTTACTTTGTTATCTTCAGTGTCATCTGAGATGATCAGTTTTGGTGGTCTTCCTGTGTAATGCTAAGTCTATATCCCCTACCACAGTTTCAACTTTTTTTCTTCCCTTTTCTTTCTTATTAACAAGAGTTTTTTTCTCCTTGGGGTCAGCATTAGAAGTCCCTATTGGGGAACTTGAGCTTCCAGTCCCCTAATCGATACTCTGACAGTCCCTTGGTCAAAGTAATCTTGAAGCCTGATTGGATTGACAATTAATTTGCAGGTCCATTTCAGAATCCCCAGTTAGTATTAGCCTTTTCAAGGCCCTCCCCTGTAAGATGCCCATCACCATTTCTGTCATTTGTTAGCAGAAGCATCTTCTCTGGAGCTCTAGTGTTGAGTAACAACAGTAAACATCTCCATCTTTGTCACCTGTCTCTTCTTTCCTGTTATTTTTGTCAAGTTTTATTCCTCTGAAAATGTACCGGTACTGTGAGTAGTATAAGCAGACAGAAGCTCAGACTGAAAGGTGTGTGTCTACTAGAAGGAAAGCAGTAAGAAATTAGCTGGTGCGAATTAGGGAGGTGTCATTCTCTTCCAAGTTTTTTGGAGGAGCAATAGGAAAAATGTATTTTTAGGTAACATAGACTGTGTGACTTTATTACTGAGAAATGTAAAGGTAAATGAACAACCCAAACAGTACGGATTATAGATAACGTGGTCCCTCTCTGTTCTGTCAGAATATCAGTGCCACTCTGATATTCTGCCAGAATATCAGAGTTAAGAGTATTTTAAGTTCTGCAAAGTATTTTAAATTCTGCAAATAAAGTCCTTAGACTTTATTCCTTTCTGTGTCCTGGGAAGGAAGAGGAGGCTGCCAAATGGGCGCGTGAGGAGGAGGAAGCTCAACGGCGGCTGGAGGAGAGCCGGCTGCGCATGGAGGAGGAGGCGGCCCGGCAGCGGCTGGAGGAGGAGGAGCGGAAGCGCAAGGAGCTGGAACTCCAGCGCCAGAAGGAGATCATGAGGCAGAGGCAGCAGCAGCAGGAGGCTTTACGGCGGCTGCAGCAGCAGCAGCAACAGCAGCAACTTGCACAAATGAAGGTAACATGTTCCTGCAGCTTAACTTCCTTTCAGCTCAGCGTGGGAAGTAAAGCCACAGCTGCGTTCAAGGTGGTCTGGAGTAGCTTGGGCAGAGCAGGGATTGATGAGCTGTCGATCTACTGTGTGAGAGGGAAGATGATAAAGAGTTGATGTGAGAAGACAGAGGAGGAGAAGCTACAAAATAAAAACCAAAAATGTTCTGTCAATAGAAGTGCACTGGGAAGGCATCACATGTGGGTGCAGATGATTTCTTTGCCACAATGAGCAAGGGCCAATGCAAAGTTTCTAAAGCTTGGAATTCCTAAAGTCTTTGAAATATAAATGCTTTTTTTCAGGTAATGATGTCTTTATTCTTTATACACTGTGTCAAAGATTGATGCATCATAGGGCAATTCAAAGAATATATAATTTACATTTTCTCCCTTTTCATACTTGATTATTATATCAATTTTGTACTTTCTAGGGTTTTGTTAAACTTTAAAGGTGGCTTTTCTTTTCCCCTGGGTTTATACCATTTCTTTCCTGATTATGCTCCAGTGGTGTTCTCTGAAATGTGTTGTAATTCCTGATGTCTGTTTTGGCCCAGCTCCCTTCATCTTCAACATGGGGTCAGCAATCAAATTCAGGAGCCTGTCAATCCCAGACCACACTGTCATTGGCCGAAATCCAAAAGTTAGAAGAAGAAAGAGAACGGCAGCTCCGAGAAGAGGTAAAACACTGACAGCAGCGGAGTGCAACTTGTTAGAGGGGACTCAGCTGTGGGACTGCTTAGCTGTCACTTCAGTTATTAGAAGGAATGGTGAGGATGAGGAATGTTTTTTTGAAATAGCATAACTCAAAATCCTGTCCTTCAGGCATGGGTTCAGAAAGCACTTGTGTGAAAGTTGTTATTGCTTTGTAGTACAAGAATCTTAAAGGAAAAATTGCACCCTTTTAACCCTGGGAGTGTAATGTGTTCAAAAAACAGTATACAATTATTTCACATCTATATTCTAACATGTTTGAAGATGTTCACAAGACCAGGGCAGTTAAAGGGAGAGTGGGTTGTGGCAGGGGAACAAGAGATGGTAGGGAGAGAAGGTCTTCTTCCAAAAAGCTAACTGCAGTCATGGTTTGACAAATTTAGTCTGTCCGAGGCTAATAAACAATTTGTATTTACTGGTTACCTAATGTCTCCTTTTTTGGAGGAACTGCAATGGCCCAGAACAATAACAGGTCAGCCAGACTTCTCTAGAAGAAAGTGAATTCAGTTTAAAACTAGTTTCCAAGTTAGATTTTTGAATAGTAATGATCATCTGGAAGTATTTACAAGCACTTTTGTCTTGCGTGCAACAGCAAAGACGTCAACAGCGTGAACTAATGAAGGCTCTCCAGCAACAGCAGCAGCAACAGCAGCAAAAATTGTCAGGCTGGGGTAATGTCACAAAACCAACAGGCACCACCAAGTCCCTGCTGGAGATACAGCAGGAAGAGGCAAGGCAGATGCAGAAACAGCAGCAACAGCAGCACCAGCAGCCAAACAGAGTCAGAAATACCACGGTACGTTTATTTTATCTGACCAGTACATGGAGGAAGGCAGCCATGCCTGTTCCCTCTATCTGTTGATCTCTTCTCTGCTGGGTCTGTGCTAATAACCAGCATCTCTTTGTTATGTCTCAACAGCACTCAAACCTGCACACCAGCATTGGGAATTCAGTGTGGGGCTCTCTAAACACTAATCCCAGCAACCAGTGGGCATCTGACCTAGTCAGCAGCATCTGGAGTAATGCTGATACCAAAAACTCAAACATGGGTTTCTGGGATGATGCGGTGAAGGAAGTGGGACCTCGTAACTCGACCAATAAAAATAAAAGCAATGCCAGCCTCAGGTAGGAACTGGGGAAGGAGCTTTTGCAAAGAAAGACTGCCACTCCTGGCATGATCACTTGGCAGTTAGAACATCTTTATGTGTTTTCCTTTTTTATTGTGTCATTCAGGATCTCCTTCGACAACAATAATAGTTAATAGGTGACCACTCACAGTTAATTTTGTCACCTACTTAGAAAATTATTTTTTTCTTAAAAAGTGTTTGCATCTTGTAAAATAGTCTTACAACACTGTACGATATAATGTGGGTAAGCCTGGTAACTGATAATCTAATTATATGCATTTTCTTTACCTCAGTAAATCTGTAGGTATTACAAGTAGACAAAACAAGAAGGTAGAAGAAGAGGAGAAGCTGTTGAAATTGTTCCAGGGGGTTAACAAAGCCCAGGATGGATTCACTCAGTGGTGTGAACAGATGCTTCATGCACTCAACACAGCCAACAACTTAGATGGTAAGAGATGGAAAGGAATGTTCTGTTTCCTGACAAGAGTAGTTCTGAGGGACTGTAATGACATCAAGCCAATGTTTTCAATGCACTCAGCAAAAGGACATAATTAAATAGTGACCAGAAGAACTGGCTGCATCCTCTTTTGGGTTTTCATTGTCCTAACAATAGCAAATTGGTCAGATTTGAAGAATTTCTGATGTCTGTCAGCCAGAGTCCTTCTGAGGATTTCTCATCGTCATGGAAGCATTATCAGGCAGATAGATGAGGATCCAGTTTCATCCTGCATACATGATAGGGCTTTTATTGTGGGCAACTGGGAAGGGCAAGCTTCTAGATCAGCAAATACTTGACACAGAAATCTGACATTGGTGTTTATTGCATGTATGTGTTTGCTAGCAACATGCACTCGCTCATAGTGTGCCTTCTTCTTGCAGTTCCCACGTTTGTTTCTTTCCTGAAGGAAGTGGAGTCTCCCTATGAGGTCCATGACTACATCCGAGCCTACCTTGGAGATACTCCTGAGGCCAAGGAGTTTGCCAAGCAGTTCCTCGAGCGCCGTGCCAAACAGAAAGCCAGTCAGCAGCGGCAACAGCAGCAACAGCAGGTAAAGGTGGCTCTGCTCTCCCTGGGGACTGGGTGAGGCTGGACAGTCAGCACCCCTGCTGGATTCATTAACATCATGACAGACAATAAAGCAGCTTTCCAGTTTTTACCACAGGATCAAGCTTCCCTTATAACTTAACAGTTGAGGGCAACTGTAGATCAAAGAGTGTTTTTGCGTGATCTGGGAAATGCTGTGGGAAGATGAGGTGGATACATCAGTAGCTAGTGCTGCCATATGGATATAGGAAGTGCTTTGGGCTCTCTGAATATTTTCTATATAAATAAACCAGACTTCACTGTGCTCTGTAATCTTGTCCTTAATTTGTTCTCTAGGAGTCAGTGTGGGGGATGAACCACAGTTCGCTACATTCAGTCTTTCAGACCAATCAGAGCAACAACCAGCAGTCCAATTTCGAGGCTGTGCAGAGCGGGAAGAAAAAGAAGAAACAGAAAATGGTTCGAGCAGATCCCAGCTTGTTAGGTCCGTTGCAATTTTTAAAAGTCAACATTTAATTTGGAAGTGGTGATTTGCTTTGGGGAATGTGGAGGATTCTTATTGACCTTAAATGGTAATACTGAATTTGAGTAGAAAAAATGGAATGTCTTTAGAATCTTTTTAGTACTATTATTTATTTAATGATTTGAAAAATTCTGTACCAGTGTCATGGAAAACTTCGGTCAAACTTTCCCTCATGTAATGGCCTCTTTGATATCTGGGTTATTACCTGGAAACCTCTAAGTAGTTCAGAGATATCAGATAAATTCTCTTTCCTCTTTTGAGTTGACTTATGGTTATTTTATTGCTTTAGTGCTGATTAATTCTTTGAAGAAGAAAAGCATGTTTCCTTTCTTCTATGAGGAGCAGCTTTCTGAGGCTGCCTTTACCTTGCCACCTTTTTTCAAGGGCTAACCTACTCCCCTAGTCAGAAAACACAGGCAAGGTTGAAGTGATCACAGATTTTCAGCTGGAGGCCATGGAGATGACATCATTAGTAGTCCTTTATTTATTTATTATGTTCTGTCTCTCAATTCTTATGTGGGGCTGGTTTTAACCATCCCCTGTAGCACTGATGGAAAAGTTTCTTTGAAGTAGCTTTTAAGGTACACAGCCATTGTGTGAGTGCATGGACACTGGGGTGACAGGTCTCTTTTGTATTCGTGTGGAGTAAATGTGTCTGTGTTTGTGCCCTGTGTGACAGAGGGGAAACCAGGCCACTGTACTGGGCCAGGCTTTGTGCTGCTTCTGCTGAGCCAAATTGCTTTAGAGCAGACAGGTATTGTCTACCTGAAGTCACTGCTTTTTAAGGCTCTAGCAGAGCCCTGCCTTTGGTTTTTGTCTTTCTTCTATTTTTGGTCTCACCAAAGTCAATACTTCAACTAAATCAGTGATTTCTGCACTGGTGTGTATGGAACTTCAGTGGAATCCTGATTTAAGCCACCCCAAGGTGCCCATCCACTGAGTCTGATCTGGCTACTCAGTTGAATATATTAAAAAACCAAGTCATGTAATGTGAAGAAGAAATCACTAAATACAATTTGGAAGTTCCAATTGTAAGGGAGGTAGCCCATGCAGCCTTTTGAAAATGCATACACTTGCTCTTTTACAAAATAATTTCAGATGCTTTTAGGCCATGCTGCCACGTGAGGGAGCCAGAACAATTTTCCTAAACCTACTGAATAGAGCATTTCTTGTCTCTCAAAGTGGAAGGTAGTTGGTTGTCTAGCACAGAACAAACCAGTGTAGCACTCTCAAGACACTGAAGTGTCAACTTTGCTTAATAGTCTTACACAGGGGAACTTCCCCCGTTCTCATACTCCAGATGGGGTTCATACAGACTTAAAAAGGGGATTTCAGTAGGAAAGCTGTATTTGGTTTCTTGGATTTGTTTTCTTGTTGAAAGTGTTTTCACTCTTTTTCACACTTTTCTCATGTGCATCATGTCCTCAGCACATATGGCTAACAAGTTGGGTAGAAGTTTGGGTGCATCTTGAGCCACCTGCATGGCCCTGGGTAACTTTATACATTTTCAAGTTATACTCCTGAGATGGAAGTTTGTAAAAAAGCATGGAAATAATTGTAATTGCTACTAGATTTCATAGTTTACATGCATTGAGACTTTAAAGTAAAGAGTGAAATTGCTCTCAACTCTTGAAGTGTGGGAGTGTGATTGCACGTGTGGATTCCTAGTTGTCAGAATGCCCATTTCTTCCTCTCAGACCATGTGAGTGTGGTGTTGACAGCCACTTCCAAGAACCAGTTGACTGAAGCATGCTCCCTTTTTCTGATATTGCAGAACCATGTTGCCACCATGTGCAGATGTGCCTTGTACTGGCTCTGCAGGTGGCATCTTTTAAATGGAACTTGAAAAGAGTCTTCTGATCTGATTTTAAAGACCAAGTGATGCTTGTCTAAATACACAGTTGATTATCTTTGGCTTATTAAAGAAAAAATCAGTTTGAGTGACTGTATCTGCAGCCTTACTGAATTACCCCTAGATTCATTTTCTCTTACCTGTGGTACTGCATGTAACAGATGTTTTGTATCAAGTACACTATGGCACAGCCAGGTTTTTAACTCCAGTCCTTCTTGGTTCACAGGGTTTTCAGTGAATGCTTCATCAGAGCGGCTCAATATGGGAGAAATAGAGACTTTGGAAGACTACTGAGCATGTGCAAATCAACTGGCTTTTCCTGCATCTGTTAACCATGGATTCTCCATTTGGACACCGTACTCTCCACCTTGTGTTGTTCTTTGCCTCGCAGTGAATCACAGGATCAATCATCTCAGGCTGCTTCCTCTGGCCCCAGCAAACCCTTTCTGCCCAGGACTCCACAGGCGTTGTTCCCACTGTCAGCCCGCTCAAATGGACTTTGTTCAGAGTCCCGGGAGGGTGGGAGTTAGGCTTTGTTCCCAACAAGGCTGAATCGGGCAGCAAGCTTTCACTGTGCTGTGATTCATTCTGCTGACAAACCTGGAAAAAAAAAATCAATTGGGATTCTGCAAAGCATTGCTTCCTTCTCCTGGTTACTCTTACCACATCCAACACGTGCAGTCATATGGAGAGAGAGAGATTGGGAGAGAGTTTGTGGTTAACAGATGTTGGTCAAAACCAAAATGCCACACAGATACTGACTTGGCTGCTCCATCAGGGCAAGAGGTGCTCTCCTGGCCAGGAGTTGCATTCATAAGCTACCCTTAGAAACTGGCAACAGGAGAGGGGCGGTAGTGGGCACAGTTTAGCTTGGGTTGGTTTGAAGTTGCACACCCCCTGCCAGCCCTTCTCAGCACATAATTTTTGGAGGGAAAGCTCGAGTCTGTCTTCATTAGGTGGTGATGCTGAAGCTGGTGGAGTTCCCGTCGGCGTTCTCCAGCCTTCCTGGACAAGTGGGGACTTCTGCTCTGGAAAAAGGGGGGTGGCATCTCTTCTTTCAGGCTGAATTTACCCCTTAAGTGCTACTTTCAGAGGGTTAGGACCAGTTTATTTTGAGCTCTTTTCCTGCAAATTTGTCTCGTTTAAGAGACAGTGGGATCTTTACAGTGTGGATCTATAGTCTCTGGAGAGGGTGGACCCTGGCTTTCAGAGATGTTCCAGCAGCCTCAGCTGGTTGTCACTTGAAGCAGTGCTTAGGTATCGAGCAGAGATGCCCTTTCGTCACGGAGAGAGACACTGGAGGACGAAGCTTTGTGCAATGATGGCCCTGCTTATCTTCTACACCTTAAAAGTACTTCACGCACCTTCACTGGGATCCATAACCTCTAAGTGTTTATGGAGTCATAACCTTCCTCTCTCACCGAAAGATTAACACCACCTTCCCTGCTCCACGTAACCACCCACCCCCACACACATACCACAAACGACAGAGAAGGAAAACTGCCAAATGCACTTAGTTTGAACCCCCTGGTCCCATCTCCCGTCCCCAGAGGGGTGTAACCTGTGAAGGGAGATATGCTGCAGTTTTGGTGGAGTTGTATAAAGGTGTCTGTTATTCTGTCATCACTGCCTAAAGAAAACAGTTTGAGTTGCTCAAGAGCAGTTTGGCTTTGGATTTTATTTTGTTTGGTTTATTCATTTTTTGGGGTCACCTTCCCCTCCTCCTCCTCCTCCTCTCTCTTCCCCCATCCCCAAACATGTACAGTAACTATACAGAGACTGCTGCAGACTTGTATATAGTTTTTGGATCCAATAGCATGGAGAGACTTGGAACTGTTGCAAATCTGGTCTCCCTGTCTCCTTTGCTTTGTAAATTCATAAAAGGGGGAAGAGGGGTAGTTAAAATGTTTACAAAACTTTAAACTCCCTCTGAACTTTTGCCAGTGTGGGGGGGAAAAAAAGAGAGAACTTAAATAAAACCTGGTTGTATTATATCTGAGAGAAAACTTTCTGCTTGCTTTTGTCAAAGCTGAGTATTGAGGTAATTCCTGGTACTAAAACTCACCCAAACTCGACTTGCATCAGTTTGCATCAAGAAGCAACAAGCAAATACACAGGATGTGGAACAACAGCTGCTGCTTTATTTCTTCTCTGGTGAGGAGTACTGGTTGGTTTTTCTACTTGATAATTTTAGAGTTCAAATAAACACCAGTAAGTTGATACTGGAAATTTCCAACAAGAAAGCTTTAATTTTCCTCTGCTGTCTGTAGAGAAACATGTGCATTCACACTGGTGCTGTTTATGCAGGGGAGATCAAGCTGTGGTTGATTTGCTCTTAACACAAACACTTGGCCATGGAGCCTCCTTTGCCTGTCGGTGCCCACCCTGTGCACTCCAGACCACTGCCCTAAATGAGAGGTTTTATTTCTCCCTCAGTTTGGAAGTCCACAGGGATACCTTATAGGTTTCTCTTTTTAGACTTATTTTCCCTTTTTTCTACTTGTTTTCTACTTGTGTGGAAAATCCCAGTAGAGGTAATGGTAAATGTCCTGCCATTCACATAACCATGGAAAATAAGTGTGCTAAGGTGTAACTTACACAGTTGCTTTGCATGATGTTTAGCTGATATCTGAGAGAACAGTTTATGTTTAGGCTGATAACCTGACTTTGTTTTAATATCTTCTCTTTTAAGCATATAAGGTGTGGTTCATAAGTGCTTTCTGGTTTTTTAGTGGTATGATCTAATTTCTGCAAGCTAATTTTGGACTGCTCTACACCATGTTACAAGTATACAAAAGCCTGTTAGTTTTGAGCTCGGCTGGGAAGCAGGAAAGGAACAGCTCCTTGATTGCTAAATGAAATTGCAGAAATGGAAGCAGGGAAAATGTGCAATAATTTGTCAAACCTTGAGGACCTCACTTGGCTTCTGAGAATTTGTAGATAATGGACCAGTGGGGAAGATAGGCTGTTCTTAATACTAAAATACTCTGGTTTATGTGTTTAGTATGAAGGTAAGATGGTGGCATGTGCAGATTGCATGCTCAGGTGACTGCCTTGTCACCTTCTGTGACAAACAGGGCCCTTTTCTGTAGCAAGAGTCATTTGGATCAGTAGGGATGGGGAAAAGAGGGGCTCCAAAAAGCAAAGTGATCGCTGCAGAAAAATCTGATTCTGCAATTTTAAGACAAAACTGCTTGTGTCATATTTTCAGAGCATAAAGAAGTGACATTAGGGATGTTTGTGTATTCATTACATGATGAAAAACCATGACGTGTTCATCATCCTATCAGCTCCAAAATGCTAATGAAATTTCTTCTTTGACAATCAGCTGGAGTGTTCCCCTTTTTATACACTTCCTCCTTTCCCCGTTCTTTGTTGCTGCAAATGTGATTTGAAACAAACCTGTTTTTTCTGTGCTGTGAACTGTCATGAGCCCCTGAGGCAGGCAGGGACAGAATGACAGACGCTGGCAGGAGGAGGTGGTGCCTGAGCAGTTGGGATCCGAGGAGGATGGTGGCATTGCCTGCCAAAGGCGACTCTCCGGGAACACTTGGAGACTTTGACAGCAGTGCTGAGACCACCCATGGCTCCCAGGCCAGCTCTGTAAGTATTCCACCCAGGAACAAGGATGCCATGGAGCTGCTCTGGCTCTGTGTCAGAGCATTTTAGCCTTGGAAGATTGAGGCCCTTGTTCTTTGCTCTCCCCACCCTGCAGTGCTCTGCCACCCTGCACAGTGAGGGAGAGCAGAGCCTCGAGTGGGCTGCTTGGGCTCGGGCTGAGCTGCCCCAATGGCTCCTGTGTTATTTCCTGTGCCTCAGGATGGCCAGCCTGAGGGAAGGCATTCCAGGAGCATCCTCTGGCCTCTGGGAAGGGCTCACCAACAGCTGCTCATGTGTGCAGTGGCCTGGCAGGGTCCTGATGGCTCTGCTTGGCTGCCTATGGGGTTTTAGGCACAAGTTTGGGAGGGTGGAGCTGCCTTTGGGAGGAGGTGTGCTCCTGGAGCCAGAGCAAAGGAGGCTCTGCTGGGCTTTGCACTCACTCTCTGCACAGTTGCTTATGTGAAGGACTTTTTTCTTTTTCTTTTTCTTTTTTTTTTTTTCTTTTTGAAATTACCTGACTGAATGAAATTTTTATTATACTAGTAAAGTTTGAGTTGTTTGTGCTTTGAAGAGTTTTAAGGATTCCTGCTGATGCTTTTCCTGAGGGAAGCCATGCCCTACCACGGAGTCCTTCGCCTGGTCCTGCTAACGCTGTGCAGCATCCTGGTCCCTGCTGTGCTGGCAGGTAAGGAGCTTTGTTTGCATTTAAAGCCCAAAAGCTGGGAGATCCTTTACTACACTGCCGCTCTCTCTTCTCCCTTCCCTGAAAACATTCCTGAATCTATATTGAATTAGAATTGATTAAGGGTAACTAGCTTTGTTGGCTGCTGGTGAGCCAGCATATATTTTCAGTGGAGAAAATACTTTACCTTTTCCTAAGCAGAGCGGCAGTAACACCTTTGTGAGCGTTGGTGGGTGGGAATTGGTGGACTCATCAATCAGTAGGAGATGGAAAACCTCTCAGCAGCTCATGGAACAGGCTCTCTCAGCTTTTAGTGGCAGGAAGAAGTTACAGTTATGGAAAGAAACATTCTTCTTTGGCTAAAGCATGTGTGCCAATTCCTGGTTCCTTTTGTGCTCTCTACTACAGCAGAGCACAACAGCTGCTTTAGGCAGATCTAGGGAAGTTTCCATGAAAACTTCAGTCCAGAGCCCAGGTGTGCATCCTTATGGGGTGGCTCTGGAGCTGGGGCACCAGGGCAGTGCTGGGAAGGTGTCTGGCTCTGACTTGCATTCAGTGAGGTGATGGGAAAGAAGAATGGGAGAGATGCCTGTTGTGTAAGGCACCGTTTCTCTGGGCATTCTTACTGATTTCAGCTTTACTTATTCCTGCCTTCAGCAGAGCTGTGCTGGCTGCAGGGAGCAGAGGGCACAAGCAGCTTCAAAGGCTGCAGGTCTGAGGTGGGTTTTACAACTGGGGAAAAACTGATTTCGAAACTGCACTGATGGGCTCTGAGCATACAGGTGGAAACTTACAGGGAATTGCTTCCCCCAAAGCCTTTCTTGCAGTGGAGGCGAGGCTGAAGAGATGGCTGGGGCCAAGATAACAGGCACAGCATTTGTTTTCCTGAATTCCTGTCCTGCCTTCCAAGACCTGGAGCAATGCTGTTTTGCAGTTCTCTCCCAGGTTTTTCTGAGCATCTTGCCTCTCAGGGAGATCCTGGCCAGCTGTCTAGCAAATCAAATTATGGAATTCTTTTTAAAGCAGTTTTCATATGGGTAGGGGAATTCACTGCTTACTGTGGATGGAGGAACAGAACTAGTGCAGCTGGTACCTTCTCTTTCTAGGACACCTTCATGCTGGGAAACCTTCAAAGTAACTAAGAAATGAGTACTAAAAAGTGGGTACTTTCCTTCTCAAACCATGAGCTGTTTTTGTACAGTGGAACATTATTCATTTTAGCACAGTTTCAGGTTGTGCCTTGCTCTTACTCTCAGAAGTGCCATGCTCTTACCCCTTGCCGGGTAAGGTCTTTTCTTAACTATTAGCAGTATTTCACTCTGCAGGAAGTGATTGATTTCCAGTGAGAATTCAATCTACTTCCTCTACAAGCTGGGATCTCTTCTTTTTTAAATTTCCAGCATTTGGTGCATTTCCTCTGCTCCCACTCCAGCTTTTCCAAGTGCTTGCTCTGGCATTGCAGCTGTGGTTTGTGCCTGGCGCCGCCTGTCCTGTGTCACTTTGCTCCTGTGATGCGCTCCTGAGTTTACTTGATCCTGTTATCTCTTGCAGTGAGGCTTGAAGGGCTTTGTACTGGAGAGCACGATGTTCACATCTTGGGGTGTTGGAGAGATTCTGTGCTTTCTCTGTGGTGTTTCTGAGACTTAAGGCCTCTAACAGGTTGTTCCCTGCTCCCTCAGAGAGGACAGGAGGGAACCAGCCTGGACAGTAAGGTATCCCAGGAGCAGAATAATTCTGTGCTGCATTAGACATGGAGAGTTCCTGCCCCCAGTACAGGTGCTTTGAGGAACAGGGGAAATTTTTCTGCCTTTTACTCCATTAGAAAAGGAAATTTCAGGCCTGGTGCAGATAAAGAGAGGAAGGGCACACAGACAGCCCCCCTGGTCTCAGCACATACACTCACAGGCCTGCCTTTCTGTAAACAAGTTTACTTAGTATCCATCAGAACCGCAGCTCTGACTTGCTGCACGCAGGAGCTCCTGGCCTTGCCCGCCACAGGCTGCCCTTTGTGCTGCTGCTGAAGGCCTCCTTTCAGCCCTGCCCTGGCCCTGTGCCTGCCCTGGCCACCTGGGGCTGGACAGCCCCTTGCTGGCCTCAGAGTTCACCAGCCCCTGCCCTTTCGTCTCAGCACCTCTAACTCTCCCCAGCAGAGCCCTTCAGAGTGAGCAGGAGCAGCTGTGCCTTGCAGAGGGCTGCAGCTGGTGCTGGTCATGCAGACCCCATGTCCAGGTTGGGTCTCCTCTCCCTGTTGGCTGCTTGCCCAGCTGTTTCGATTTCCCGGACAGCATGGTCAGGGCTCTGCTACTGTTGAAAGTGTGAACTTCTCCAAGTTACTGAGCTCTTTGGAACATCCCATGTGTCAAAGATGGGGGAGAAACCAAGCACATATTTAACCCTTTTTGTCCACATCATGTGAGTGCAAGGATCTGTGACAAACCTAAGCCTTCTCCGCTTCCTCTTTCTCCAAACCTAAGTTGCACGTAGACCTGGAGCACAGGAGGATTGTGAAGAGCTGATTTTTATTTTTTTCCCTATCAGCAAACCCTGTTTCAATTCCTATAATGGATTCAGAGCTCCAAGTGAGGTGGAAGTTAGTACAAAGCCTTTGCAAGGCCTTGGCTTCTGAATCATGTGTATATTTGGTATTTAAACCCACATGTGGGCTCGTGAGCTTGTTTAGAGCTAATGTGGAAATACGTTTTACTGCAGTAGCACATCATAATGAGTCTGGGGGGGGGGAAAAGCAACAGAGCAATTATGCTAAAGGAAGAGACATAGGAAAACACCTTGACCAAGGACATCTTTCTGTAGCAGCTTGTGTGTCTTTGTTTTTAACTACAGGAGAATAAATGATCATTAGGAAGACTTTTAAAGCTTAAGTACTAGGACATGGGTAGCAGTAAATAGGTTTTGTTTGGCAAATTTCAGGAGAAGATGTCGTTGTTCCAGCAGATCTGTCCCAACTTAAACCAAGACTTTGTAAGCCATTACTCAACCTTGCTCTTCCCCAACACTCCTTATAAATTTCTGACGCTGGTATTGACTGCTGAATAAGGAGTTAGGTTGGAGGTGCAGAGCGAGGATGATGAGGTGCTGAAGGCAGCTTGTGTGAAGAAGGCTATTGGCCACTGGCAAGTAAGCTCCAGGGACAAATGATGTGACATATGCCTGCCTTAAGGTCTTACAGTTGGCCTGTGGGGAGGGTCTGGTTCCATCAGATTTGGTTGGCTTCCCCTGGGGCTGTCACTTGTACAGACTCTTCCAGTCACTGAGTACCTGGGGTACTGGCTACCACCTCACTGTGCCAGCCTCACCCTACCTTCTTCTTTCTGAGCATGGAAATAGCAGTTTTGTCAAGTTGCCTTTATCATTATCCCCTCTAGATCTCTCTACAGCCCATGTGTCTAGTTCTATCATTTGTAAAACTCATCATGTATTTCCTTGTGATAACTGCTATTTTCTTCCCATTTCCTCACCTCAGTTATAACTAACCTGTGCTGGAGAGAGGGAGAAAACAGCCCAGCAAAGAGACTTCCCTAAAATAAGACAATTTGACAATTTTTTTAACATGTGGGAAGGAAGAACTGCCATTATCCACGTAGCCGCCTGCAAAACACTCTTAACAATTTTAGTCCATTTTGTCCGTTTCCAACTCCAATAAGATTATTGCAAGTTGTTCTCCTAAGTGTTCTCCAACTGTATTTCTCATGAAAAGGTTTTTAATATTAGCCTGAAAGCAGGTTGCCCTCAGCTGGTGCTTCAGTGTTGAGACAGAGCAAATGCTGGGGAAGAGCTCATTTGTGCCAGAGCCTGGAGGCTTCCCTCCCTCTGGAACAGCCGGCACTGAGTCACAGAGCTTTGGGTCACTCGTGTGCCTCAGCAGCCTGGCAGCCCCTCCATGTGCCCCCAGCTGCCCCTGCCAAGTCCCTCCAGGGCCAGCAAACCATGAGTGCACCACAGGAGTTCTCTAGAGGTAGGACTGATCATGATGCCGATGGCAGCACAGCTACTGCATGGCTTTCTTCCAGATGTTAAACATCTGGTCTTGTGATGGATGATGTATTTTGAGCGCGTTTCTTGCCAGTTCTTTATTTCTACAACGTTCTTGTGTGAACAGGAAAGCCATGCACTACTTTACCTTTGATATTTAGTTTCCAGTTCTTGGTTGCACTCTCTCCCTGGAGACGGCAGCGTGTTTGGGTGTTTTTACAAATTAAGAATGCTGTTTCTTGCCCCCTGGCCATGGAGCTTTCTTCAACTTGCCCTTTCCTTGGGAAGGGCTGCTGCTGGGTCTAGAGCTGTCACTGAGGCATTTGTTGATGCTCACAGGCCATGTCCTCCTTGTCACAGTCAGAATGAAGCAATGGTGTGGCCACTCTGGTGCTGCTTTCTCTGTAGATCGTGTTTAGATCCTGGTCTCCTGCTCATGCACAGAGAAACTGAGACTGGGAGGAGCAGGACCTGTGGTGGTCACTCAAAACATCAGCAGCAGAGCCAAGAACTGAACCTCCTGAACTGGTCCCCTGCCTGTACACAGAATCTCTCCAGATTCTATCCAACAGGTGACTGGAAAAGGCCCTGGTGTCTCACTTGGAGATTACTAATAGTGTGCATGTGTTGGGGTTTGGTACCTGACACAAACTCTGTCCTTCCCATCACTTTTCTTGCTTTTACCAGGGGACTGAAATGGGATTGTGGCATTTGATGTGGGTCCATTAGAGATCTGCTACTCCCAGACAGTGGCAGTGTGGCTGACACTCACTGGGACTTGTCAGGGAAGCAGGTATGAAACCTCTGTTTGTTAAAGAAACTTGCTTGGTGCATGAGGACAGCTGGATGAATGCTTGGGCTTCTCAGCTGGCAGGAGTGGTGGCATGTGAGGACATGAGCTTTTAGGCTAGAAGGGAAAATCAAAGGAACGACATGGAGTGAACAGTGCTGGGTATGAGCAGACACCCCAGGCTGCAGCAACGGGCTCTGGAGGAAACTGCCTCTCATTTTGTGTTCCCCCACCCTGTGTGCCCACAGCAGGGCCCTCAGCACCTGCTCCAGCAGCACTGAGGGGCAGGAGCTGAGAAGGGGACCAGCATGGAGCCCTGGCTCCTGGGGAGGCTTAGCTGCAGGTACTTCATTCAATGTGTGTGCAGGAATCCACTGCTGCCTCTGAGGTCACAACCGTTCCTGAGGCACCAGATCTGACTGAAAGGGGTTGTGTTTCCATGGGCTGAAGTGCCAGTAGGGTAAAACCACAAGAACTCAGGACAGCAAATGCACGTTAAGCACATTCTGCCTTTTCTGTGCGGGCAAACTGAAAGTGTGTGTTGGTTGGATGAGGGGAATTAATAAAATACATATCCAGCAGCCATCCAAGTTTTTAAAAATCATGGAGATCATAAATAAATTAGACTGTTTCCTCTGTATTTGGCTATCAAAAATAAGCTCTATACCCTGCTTAAAGAGAGCTGCCAGGAATTTTTCAGGAGTTAGATGCACTGAGAACAGGAGAGACTGCCTGGCTCCTCTGGGTCTGGTGGCACCTATGGGACCTTTGCACTGTGGTTGGAAGAGAGGGCGCTCCCTCCTCATCCCTTTGAGAGCAGGGATTGCGGAGACCCAGCCCAGGTCATACAGTCTTCCTGGATGGTGCCTGCAACTGTTACAGATCATCTGAGCTAACACCAGTCCCTGGTCACATGCGAGGCATACACACAGCTCTGGAGAACAAAAACATTTTTGGGAACAGAATCAATGCTGTCCTCCCAGCACTGTGTTCCTCTGCCAGGTGGGGACAGTGGCAGTCTTGGTTCTGGTCCTGGGCGTGTTGGCAGTCAGGATGGTCACGGCTGGAGTGTGGCTCTTCTGTGTGGAGTTTCTCCCTTACAAAAGCAGCCTGGAACCAGGGCTTCCAAAGCATTCTGTATTTTTGGTCTGTTCCTAAACCAGCACCTTCCCCATGCAACTGTTGCCAGCTAAATAGCCCAGCTCTGCTTGGTTCTCTCCTGCGTTAACTGCATTTGCTCACTGAATTCTGTATTTCCTCCTGTTCCATTCTCTGGCAGTGAAACCACAGGATTTAAAGTAGAGAGGTCCACTGAAAATGGCACTTTGTGGAAGAGCCACGGGATGGGATATGAGTCTTCAGCTTTGCTGGTTGGTTTTGCAGCACAGGTTGGGAGGGCCCTGCAAAGGCTCAGGTGTTTGTGGGGAGCTTTTGTGGCACATAAACCTCTGTGTGCTTGTACGGATGAGCCGAGATGCCACCTCTGGTGCAGAGACCATGGATGTTCCAAGTCTGTGAGGCCATGGTGTTCTTTGCTACACCCAGCTTTGCCTGGGGTCCTGCCTGGATCTAACTGGTACAGGCTGCACATTGGGGACTTACTTATCTCTGTCGATGCTCATTGGGCCAGGATTAAACCTGGCAGCTGTCTCACTGGACACCCTGTAGCTTTTCTGCCTGTAAAAAGAGCTTTCAAAACTAGTCTAGAACTCTGCTGTGTTCCCAAGACTGTGGGCAGCCTGGAATAGCTCTGGGGATGGTGGGAGCTACTCTTTGATGCAAGCCCTGCAGTAAATTCTCAGCGGGTTTGAAGCAGCAGGAAAGGTGAGGGTTTTGGCCCTCCTGTTGCAGGGAGGGATCTTAAGGGACAACAAAGTGTGATACAGCCCATTAGTGAGGATTTTTTACTCTCCTCCTGCAGTGCCTTCTGTCCACAGAAGGCAAGGAGGGATCCAGGCACTTCAAGTTGGGACTGGCACTGCCAAGATGTGCTGCTGCCATCTCTCTTCCTGGGCTGCAGAGAGCCTGGTACAAGTCTTCGAGTGCCCCTGGTACACCAAGGTTCACATGCCAGAGTTGGGGTGCCTGGGGATACCTCTGTGTGTTGCCCTAGGGAACCTGGGCTGCTTGTCCCAGCTCCTGACTCAGTTTCCCAGTCCTGATAACCATTGTGTCAGTTCAGGTGGGCCCTGGCAGTGAATGTTGTTCGTTTTTCTCCCCCCAGTGCAACATTCCCAGTGGTTTCAGCAGGGAGCTGTGGAATGTCTCATGCTCCTGCCAGAGCCCACCTGAACAAGGCTGGGCATTGACAGGGAGTGCTCAGTGAGCCACACAGGGAGGGCTCTCTGGCTTGGTCTCTGACCCATGGCAGGAAGGAATAACAGGAGACGAGTGGTAACATTAAACACAACCCCAGCCTGGCTTTCATCTCCCTGGTATGGCGGGGGTGCAGCAGGGGGAAGTCGAGGCTCTGGGGTCCTGTCTGGGAGAGCCAATGCCCTGTGCTGTGCCAGCACCTCCAGCATCCTGCACAGCACGGGTTGGTGGTGCAGGACAGAAGGGCCCTGAGATGCTGTGAATTTGGCCAGCACAGATGGCCCAGTGGTCTCTGCCTGTTGGCAGTGTGACAGCCCAGTCCCAAGGGCATCCATGAGCAAACCAGCTGTGCATGTTCATGTGGGGCCTGTTTGTGCATGAGCAGAGGTTGCAGGGTATTGGGGCATTCTGTATTGTACTGTGTGTATGCTAGGTTGCCACAGAAGCCTTGCCTTTGGCTGCACTGGGTATGGCTGTTCAGCAGAGGTGGTGCCCCCTCGGAGGGCTCTGCCATACTGGGGTTCTCAGCCCTCAGCTCACCTTCATCCACCCCGGGGGTACGTGGCAGGCAGCTGAAGCGCAGGGTCTTGCTGAGCTGCAGCTGTCACCAGTACCCTGACCGGGCCCCCCATGCCCGTGGGTGCTTGTCTTCCAGCAGAGTACCCGCAGGACTCGGTCCCCACCCTCTGGAACGAACCGCCCGAGCTGCCCTCCGGAGCCGGTCCCTTCGACGCTGCCACCACCACGGCCCGGCTGTCGGACGCCACTGCCTTCCCTCCATACACCTCCGAGCTGGAGCCCGAGGACACCACCCACCTGCACCGGCTGGACACCGGGGACGGTGAGGGGCTGCCCGCGGCTCGATCCCGCAGCACTCTGGGATGTCCTCAGGGTGGATTTGCTCCCTGTGGGCCTGTTTCCTGCCGGGAAGGTTTAAAGCCACACTGCTGGGGAGGGGGAGGGTTGCCTTTATTGCCTGCTCCTGGAAACCTCCCTGCTGAAAGCCTCTGCTGTGGAACCTTTGCCAGCACCAGGATAGCTCCAAGACCCTTCTTCCTGCCCCATGACCTGTCATGGCAGGCACCTGCCCTGAAAAGAAAACTGCCGAGCGCAGGAGGGCTCTCCAGGATGGAGAGTGCTGGGAACTCCCTAAAGCTCCCTAAACATGAGCTTTCCTGGCTCATCCTCCTGACTGACAGCAAGCACCAGCTGAGATGTCCTGCCACAAGCAAAGCTCTCCCAGTGCGAGTGTTAGCAGGAAAGCTGGGCACCACCGACCCACTTTGTGGCAGCTGTCCTTGTCACTGGGAGCTGGCTGAGGTGGTGGTGGCTGGCTACAGCCTCCTGCCCAGCGGTGCACAGCACCGCACCTGGGCTGTGTGAGGACATGGCCAGTGCAGGGAACTCCAGGATGGCAATGTGGCCTCGTGCCCGGGGACATACTGAGTATGGGGTGATCCTTGCAGCCCTTCCCATCTGGGCCCCACTACTTCTGCTGACCTCATGCCTTTTTCTCTCTCCCTGCAGGCTCGCTGGGGCCTGGAGCTATTGGTGCCATTGTCATCGCCTCCCTCCTGGGTACGTCTGTGCTTGTGGCCTTGGTTGTCATCACACTGAGAAAATTCTCGGCCTCCTGAACTCAATAAAAGATTTTTCTGTTACACAACTGGCCTGTCTCCAGCCCTTGACTGCTCCTGAACTGTCTGCTTGGGGCCCTGAGGGGAATGATGCCACAGATATGGGAAAAGCACTGGTGGCCCTGTGCTGGGCAGCCAGGCTGCACCGAGTGCTCATTGCCCTTGGGGAGTGTGTATGTATCTTCTGGGTGACACAGACCTGGCAGGGCCTGTCAACCCCACCCAGAAGGAGCCTGTGCCAGTGTGTGGCTTTGAGCTGGGAGCTCAAAAGGGCCCTTCTGGGTCTAGTCTGGGTGATGGTAACAGTGTTGGGCATCACCCTGCACAGCTTTCCTAGGGAAGGGTTTGTTCATGGATGTAGGCCACCCCAATGTGCAACCCCATTTCACCCACTGCATTTGGACCAGTTGGACTGGAGGGGGACTGGGGAGGAGACAAGTGAGTCCAAGGGAGGAAGGAGACACACGAGTCTTTTGGCGCTGGCTTGCTCAGCTACATTTTATCACACTGAAAAACGAGACACCAAGAAGTTCCCCTCAGTTCGCTGAGGCAGTCTGGCAAAGGGCTGGAGGCTTCAGTCCGTGCTTGTGGGCCCCAGGCCTGGCCCTGTACAACATTGGAGACCACTGAGACGGAGGCGTGCAGGGGTGGGTCTGAGGAAATAACACTGGATGCCATTCAGCACCTGAAAATGGCACAGCCTGTGCCTGGCATCTGGAGTCCTATGGAATCGCAGCAGAGCAGGAGGGGTTGGAGCAATCCCAGGGCTCGGTGGCGAGTGACGGGCACAGCAGCAGAGCCCCTCTCCCTGGAGAAGTGCAGTGAGGAGCTGGCATCCTGGCGCTGGGGAACTGGTGAAACATCTGATGGGCAAGGGAGCATTTCTGCATTGTGAGAAACATGCCAGGCAGGCATGTGTGGCTGCAGGGCCTGCGCTGGACTGCGCTGGCTGCTGGGCTGCCAAGCTGGATGATGTGAGATGTGGCGATTTCGCAGGTAATTTTAAGGAATTCCTAGACCTGGAGCTCCTCTGGGGTTTGCTGTAGTGAATTTGTGGCTGTTCCAAGGTTTGGATCCTGAGCTGGAGGTTTGGTTGTCTCAGAAAGCTGACTGTGGGGTGCTGCGGGAGGGACCTGGCTTGGGGTGTCCCTGTTAAACCTGGCCGATGCACCAGACTGGAGGCTGCAAGTCCTTCCTGGCCCAGTTCTGGGGCTGGGCAGTGTCTGGTGACTGGCAACTACTGTTTGGTATGAACTTCCCACAGCTGGCCAAGGCAGCACAGCCCTGCTGGCTGTTGTCACATGCTAATGTGGTGGCACTGATCTGGGCCTGAGTGAAGAATGCTGTGGTTCCCACCACTTTGATCCTGGGTGCTGGTTCTGGGCTGGCTGTCCCAGGGCTGTGGTGTCAGTAGGGACAGCCCTGGAACCCACCTCAGCTGTGTTTGGCCTCGCTCTGCACACCTCATGTGGTCCAAAGAGCATTTCGGTAGCCTCTCTTCACAGCATCCAAGTCTCCTGCTTTCTCCCCATGTTCCTGCTGGCGTGGCTGTGCTCCCATCCATGCCCATGGCTGCTGAGTGGCTCCATCTGCAGCTGCTCTCTGTCCCCTTTCTGAGCACAACCATGGCACAGCCAGAGCACACATCAGCACAGGCTGTAATGCCTGGAAGACAATCCTTCGCCCTGTTATAGAAAGGTGCCAAATAATTGATTTTCTTAATGGATGCTGGCCACAGCTTGGGCCCAGCTTGTGGCTGAGAGCCCCTCAGCCACGTGTGGGATTGCTGAACAAGGGGTGGCTGCCATGGGTCTGTCCCCCACGCTGCTCTCAGTGCTGTGCCCAGGGCTCCATGTGCCGCTCGGTGCCACAGCTCGAAGGAATGCTGAGCTGGCTCTGCTGCCACAGGACTTGCATATATACACGAAGGTGAGCCTGTACAGGGAGGCTGACGGGGGTGGGTTATGAGCATGCAGGCAGCAGTTGCTGGGCCTCCCAGGGCACGCAGGACAGCAGCTCCCAGGTAAGGTCAATCCCCTGCTGGGGCTGCTGGTGCTCCCATGGTTCGTGTGGTGTGTGAGATAGCACTGGTACAGCCACCCCTGCTCTGGCCTCAGCAGCAGAGAGTACGAAGACCACAATTGCACAATCAACCAGGAAAGGCCGTGACATTGGGGCTCTGCAATCACCTTGCAGAAGGAGGTGGGCTGTGGAAGAGAGGCTGAGC
This sequence comes from Pycnonotus jocosus, assembly GCA_013400435.1. Taxonomy (NCBI): domain Eukaryota; kingdom Metazoa; phylum Chordata; class Aves; order Passeriformes; family Pycnonotidae; genus Pycnonotus; species Pycnonotus jocosus. The sequence continues at coordinate 114,140 of VWYP01013506.1, forward strand.
CATGGGACAGGGCCCAGGTGTGCTTCAAGGTTGTCAGGCAGGCAGAGATGGGGTCAGGGCTGGCAAGGCTGAGCTGCTGCTGGAGAAGAGCTGGATGTGGAGCACTGCAGAGCATTTGACTGGAAACAGATCGAGGGTCTGCCTGTGGGAATGAGCCCAGCAGCTTCGCAGCAGGACTAGGATGGTGGAGTTCCTGGGGCTCATCCCAACCTGCTGCCAATGAGCTCCGAAAGAAAGTTGAGATTACTGCTTGACTTCAGTTCTCTCCCTCTGAGATGCTGGGTTCAGAGCACTCCAGACTTGGAAGGTAGCAATGAGCTGTTAGTGCTTAAACCAGGTGATATTAATTGCTCAGTGATGTTTGTGGCCACTGCCTTTCCCAAGCAGCCTGAGCCAGCCCCAGGCAGCACACGTGGCTCATCTGTCCTGTACTCGGTGGCCTTCAGGCAGTGTCCGTGGAGCTCGTGCTCTTTGGGGCTTTACAGAACACTTGCAAAAGGGTTATTTTACAGTTTAAAGCGCTGATCTCCAGGAAAGGACCAGTGCTTCTGGGGGGCCTAGGAATGACATGGGTGTGTGTGCCTTGTCCAGTGCACCAGTCCCCCACAGTGTCCCACAGCTGCCACCTCCTCCCAGCTGGCAGCCGCTGTCTTCTGCCTCTCTGAGGCACTCCAGATGCTTGGGGACGCCGGTGGTCACTGGCGGTTTCTGCTGCCCAGTTTCCTTCTCTGACTGTCATCTGACTTGTGCACCCGGAAACACTCCTTCAGGTTCTGGGCTCGGATTTTGGGGTTCAGGATCTCCTCCCCCATAGAACTGGGGAACCAGCCCCTCTCCTGGTCGTGAAGACGTTCCCCAAATATCCAGCCTGAGCATAGACAGAGATAGGCGTAAGTGGGGAAGGAGTGGCCCATGCTCCTGCACTGGGACAGTAGTGCTGGAAAGAGCCATTAGAGCTGGCAGAGCTTTCTGGAAGCTACTCAGAGGCCTGTGCTGGAGCAGACCCAGGTGGTCCATTCAGCAAGGAGGCCTGCTCACCTGAGCAGCATTGTGTGAGGACAATTGACTCAAGGAATACCAGCAGAAAGCAGGCACTGCTGCCACTAAGTGCCCTCTGCTGCCCCTGGAGCCACAGGAGTGGTCCCCAGCAGACACCCAATGTGACTGAGACCACCAGCTACAAGAGTACCCCAGAGAGAAGGACCACATGGCTGTGAACCATCATGAAGATAAGAATAGCACTGGGTTATATCTGGGGTGGCTGTGTTAGCTTTACCATTGCCCACAGCTGGTGCTGGGAAGCTGTGCCAGTGTTGCCACAATTTAGATAATCTGGATTGGCTATTAGGAGAAGGCAGTAACTTCCTTCTCTGGCTGTGATGCTGATGCCAGACCCTCTCCCTGCCTGCAGGGAGAGACTCACAGCTGCCTGCCTGCAGCAAAGCCCATCCTTCCACAGGGACTCCCATCCCATCCCCATACCATCATCTGTCTTGTCCAGGATGTTGAGGACATCAGCCAGTTCTAGGGAGAGCTCATCAGGCTGCTGGGCCACGTATGGGTGGACACATTGGATCTGTGGGCAGTCTGCCAAGGAACAGGAAGAGTGAGGGATGAACAGGGATGAAGCCCCTTGAAGAACAGTACAGCTTGAGTGGCTGAATCCCCATGAGCCCTGCACATGGTCCCTCTGATCTGTTAAGGGCCTCTGGGGAAGCCAGGAGGTGCCCCAGCCACAGGTACCAGGGAAGCAACTCTTGGGAAGGGAGCCAGGTTCACGTCACCACCACAGTGCCAGCCATGAGCAGTCTGGATGGGAGAGAGAGTGCTGGTGCAGCCCAGCCCACGTTGGAAGAGTTGAGGTCAGGATCAGGCCCAAATACAAGCAGGTATTGATTGTGGAAAAGGAAGAGAGCCCAGGGAGAGGGTTCAGCTTTGGCATAGGTCCCAGATCTGTGGCTGCACTGAGATCAGGCAGAAAAAGCTGCCCTGTGGTAGAGGTGAAGAGCTCCCAGCTCCCATGCTGTGTCTCTTACCTACAAGTCTGGATGTAAATGAAACAAATTTGGTCCTCCGGTTGGGGGCTAGTGAAATCATCCAACGCTTCATTTCACTCCTGGATAGGGGAGACAAACCAAGGCTGTGAATATGAAAGAGTTGTAGAGCCCTAGTTCTCTTGCCCAGCCAGTTCTAGATCTCGTATTCCTCCCTTCCAGCCTTTTCCTGCTTCCCCTGCAGGGTCCTGGGTTCAGTGGTGATGCTGAGCCCCACTGTTACACACCCCAGTCGGGATGTCACACATGACACAGTGCTCTGGGCCCTGCTGCACAGCCCTGGCTGTCCCCCACAGGCAGCACAGTCCCTCTCTGGGGAGGGTCCCTCTGCTAGCATTGCTGCCCAGAGCCAGCAGCAAGGTGGGGGGCCTGGAATTCTCTGAGAAGTAACAAGCAAAGGCAGCTCCTGGCTGGGCTGGTCAACAGGAGCAGGTTTTCCAGGAGACAGGCAGTTACAGGAACCATTTATTCCCACAGCTGCTGTGTAGGAACATTTAAAGGGCAGAGCTGGTTAATTCCCTTGCAGAAGAGCATTGCAGCATGCCAAAGATACCACTTGCATGCCAACAAGACCCATGTGAACAGCACACTGCAAAACCTGGACCTGCAGTTGGGAGAAGATCCCACACATGCTGGAGAAGTCCCAGGCCTGGCTCCCCTCAGGCTTCCCTCCACCCCATGAGGAAATCGGCAGTTCACCTTCACAGGCTCCAGCTCCTGTCTGGAGGACCAGCTGTGCTTCCAGCTGCCAGAGAGCCACATTTTTCTACCTTCTCAGGTGGTTTTAAAGCCTGAGTTTGACACACATGAAAAACCATGGGAGTGTCTTCAGGGAGGAGAGGGGCCTTAAAGGGGGATGTAAAGGACAAGTGCTGGCAGGTTGATCTGTGGATTTGGGAATACTTTATACTTCAGTTATGAAGAACAATGCCAAGGACCAGTGGAAACGCCCGCAGGTCACACACATGAAGACACATGGGACGAGGGCCTTGTGCACAGAGGAGCTATAACATGTAGAGGTCAAACCCAGAGTGCTGCTGTGCTTGTGGCTCTGTCTGCATGCTGGCCCTGCACACAGATCCTTGCAGAGCTCCATGGATCCACCCACAGTGCCAAGCTCCTCACAGCCTGCAAGGAGCTAACCCACACTCCAGTTCTATCAGTGCAACCTGTTGTGTCCAAATAGTGTCAGCTCCTGGCAGAGCCCACCCAGGGCATGAGCTGCAAGCTGCCGCTGAGCAGGTCATTGTTGCCTGATGCAAGAGCTGCAAGAGCTGTAGAACAGATACAGAAGTCTCTGTTTGCCACACACCTATCTCTTCTAACTGTTTAGTTTTTCAGTCTGTGCCTCCATCATTCCTGCATCTCTTAAACAGCAGCCTTTGGCAGTTGATATGTCACATTTCAGTGCTCAAGACTTGTTGGCAACCCATGTTCTGGATCACAAACCTGCTGTGGCCACCTAGAAGATGGGACAGGATGCAGAGGACAGACCTGTGACTGCCTCCCCTGAGCTGAGCAAATCCTGGCCTGGTTTATGGTTTGCTGCACAGCCAAGCCTCTCAGACGTCACACATGCGCTTGCCCTGCATAGTGTGACTGACATCTCTATTTTCAGTGCAGCAGAGCTGCAGCCACATGTCTGGGGAGAAGGTGCAGCTGCTCACTGTACTGGGGGCTCAGTGTCCTGATGCTGATGCTGCAGTGGTGGGGGAGGGTCAGGGTGCAACCCCCAGGCTGGTGTTCATTTAGGAATATGGATGATGAACACCAACCTACTGACAGCAGCTAACGTCGACCTGGGGATGTGCATTGTCTCTAGGAGCTGTTTAGCTGGTGGCTAGAAAATGTGGGCCTGGTAAGGCTTGGGTCAGTGAGGAAGCCATGCCCTGTGCTCCAAAACAATCAGGTCAGTGCTAGCATAGCTAAATCATTTGCCCAGCTTGAGCTTCTTGGAGCCTAAAGTGAAAAATCAGTGAGCCACAAAACCTGTATCCTGGGAGACAAGGAGGCCCTGAGCAGCAGAAGGGCTGCACAAGATTGTGGAGACACAGAGGAAGCAGCCTTTTCTTCCACCTTCACCCACGAGCAGAAGACACTTTGCTCCACAGGGCTGGTCAGGCATGGTCATGATCCTTGTGAGTCAGTGGAGCCATTGGAATGCGTCAGTGTATGTCCTGCTTGATTTACTTTCTGAATATGCTGTAGGCTGTAAATCAGCTGGGGGCCAGTGCCTGGGCTGATTTCTGACCTCTCTGTCCCAGAATAGGAACTACCACCACCCCAGATGCCTTAAATACACCATACAGGAGAGACACCTGCCTTGGTGACCAGTGCCTTTCAGTAGCCTCAGAGGAGTTATGCTGGGCAGAGAGGTTGGTAGGGCCAGCTCAGCTGAAGCAGTGGGATCCCTCTCTGCCCACCCCTGGAAAGCCTGAACAGCTGGTCCCCATGAAGGCAGGATGTAGGGAGAGAGCACTAGCAAGGTGACTGATACTCACTGGGATGATGCCTTCAGCATGTAGCTGGCCTCCCGATCATCTGCATTCTCTAGCAGCCTCAAGATGAAGACATTGGCCAAACTCTGCCCCTGATCTTCTAACTCCTCTACCCGAAGAAGCCCTCGGGGAGCAGAGTCAAACACTTGGTATTTGTCCCTGGGAGAGGTTAGAGAGGAGATTAGGAAAAACTGTGGATATTGCAGGAGATTTTGACCTCAGCCACCCAGAACTGTACTGAGGACACAGACCAGGAGCTGCTGCATGTCAGGAGGAAAAAAGATGTCCTGCTGTGGGAAGGGATGAGTGTGTGGCTATGAAAACCCACGGCAAAGCAAGGAACCCTCTCCATACTCTACCCTGGGCATCCCTCATGCCCTGGAACAAGCTGCTTGCTCTGTCTGAGCTCCCCATGCCCAAAATACAGATGGCACACCCTCAAAGAGGATTGTGAGGCTTAATTCATTCCTATTTATGAAGTACCTCTGTGTTTTCTGGATACAAGTTGCCGCAGAAGCAAAACATTTCCCAGTGTACAGACACTGTGGCGACACGTTCATTAGGAATAGTGGACAGGCAAGATGCTCCCAACCAGTGGGTCTAATTCACGCCACAAAGAGCACAGTGTTCTCTGCTGCTGTATTTCACCAGTGTCTGCTTGCACAAGACACAGTCCTCAGCACAACCACATCCTCCCCTCCTGAGGCAGGTTACATCATGTCAAATACAACCACTGGCCTCAGGCTGAAATTTATATCCCCCCTTGCTTATCTGACTTTCTAGTCTGCTTTCTTAGAGTTTTAACTGACTAAATCTGTGCTGTTCTTTTGGCAGCGATGAGTCAAAAATCACTTCTTGACAGGGAGACAGGTCTCCAGGATCAGCCCACCAGCCAAGGTAACTCATTGCCACCCTGCAGAAACTGCTGGATGGATAGTCACCCTGCTGGCAGACCTGCCCTGGGATCTGTTTAACTCCTGTTGAATATGATTTTTTAGCTGGAGAGAGTTCTGCCACCCATGAAGAGTCAGCTGTGCTCAAAGGCAAAGTGACTGCTGGAGGGAGGTGTACAAGTCCGGCCAGGATGCCCTTCCTGTGCCTGAGGGACAGGATGGGGTCACAGCATCACAGGCTGGATAAACCTGGGGCAGTAAAACTGATGAAGTAAGCCATGTACTACCTGAATTTTGCACTCACCCAGGAATTTGCCGGCAAATCACCAGCAGATCATTGAAAAGGAACAGGTAGATTTCTCTGAAGAGTTTTTTGGTGCGAAGTGTTCGTGATGTCTTTGGACCATTCATTTGCTGCAGTTCGCCCTGCTTCAGCAGCCAGCGGGAGTGGGAGATGATGGGTACAGACTAGAAGGGAGGAAAAAATGGCAAAGTTCAGGAGAGCAGCAAAACCCTATGGATTCAAGTGGTTATGATGCTGAAAGCACCAAGAGATGCAAAAGGAAGGGTGGTGAGCTCTCATCACCACAACTTGCACCGCAGAGGCTGAAGCAGAGCTGGAAGGAGAGGGCAGCGTGCTCTGCCATCCACACAGCCCAGCACACCGGGATGGAAGTTGGACAGGGTGCAGCAGGGGCCTGAGGATGGACAGACATTTAAGTATGGCAACGCTGGACTGCCAAATGCTGGAATGAAACAACAGCCTATGCCCTGATCTCTCTCTGAGAGATCCCATCATCTGGGCTGAACTTTCCTAAATACTAAGACTGACTTTCAAAACCACGGATTTGGCCTTTTGGCTGCAAAAACCTCCAGGTTTAAATAGGTTTCCTCTGGTTGGGTCTGTCCCAGTCAGGAGGAGATACCGTCCACGCACCTATCACAGCACTTCTGCTGGAGTTCCAACACATACTGTGCTAAAACCAAGAAGCCCAGAACAAAGCACATCTTGTACTAGAAGAACACTATACTTCCAAAAGATTGAAATATTGAAAAATACTTGTATAACTGTCACTCTTTCCGCCTTCACTCCCAGTGCTCATCACATGCATGGTGGCACAATCTCTTTTCAACTCTTGCACTTTTTTCCCCAGAAGAGCTGTACCCATGCCAGTCGCCAAGGGAGATCTGCTTCAGAGATGAACCAGCTCCTGCCTGTCATTACAGCCTCAGCTTTACAAGAGGTGGAGGCAACTGTGTAGCTTCCCTAATCTACTACTGTCCAGTGGTAGCCCTAACACACTGGTAAAGTGCTCTATAAAAATCAATTTTTTTCATTTTGGTTGCTCAGGTACATAAAAAGATTGCTTGGAAGCTAAATATGATCCTTAAAGTTTGTGAAGCAGACAGACATGAGAAGCATCTCTACAGCACTCAAGAACTGACAACTTTATACTCAGCACTGGAATTTCATTGTATGTATCAACTGAGATCTGATCAGACACCCCTAAATATTGATTTAGTAATTCCCTCATGGAGCCAAAACAGATCAGCAGCAGGTACTTAGAGACTGTACAATGAGACTGAAAGCAATTACATTAGTACAGGAAAGAATAAAAGACTGGTGGGACAGTCTTTGTTTGGGTATTTTTGAGTTTTAAAGTGTTTTGCTTTGTAGCTTTCATCTACCTTTAACATATTTTGTATGTAAAAAACAGCTGAAAGCTGATCTGCGTTTTGAAGAGAGTTAAGAGGGAAGAGCCAGACCTGAGTGCTGGAGCAGGAGCACAGTGCACAGGAGAGGTGATGCCAGCATGTCCCCCTTGTGTACGTGCACACCACACTGGCCTTGGTGCTTCCCCAGCCTCTGCAGCGGGTGTGCACTGAGCACACACAGAGATGCTGTGCCTGCAGCAGCCCCTTCAGAGGGGCCCCTTTGGAGGCTGTCTGCAATGTGCAGACCGTGATCCAAAACTCCCCAGCCTGTGCTTATACCTTGATCTTGAATTCTAGTTTCTTCTGGATGCTGATCATCTGCTCTGTTCGGCTCATCTTCCGGACGCCTTCGTTACATGCTTTCACCACCTGGGAAAAGAGAGCACAAAGGCTTGTCTCTGCTGGCCTTAAGCAGGTAAGTGATGATGGGCAGCATTAAAAGGCCTGACCATGATCAGGTAAGTGCCCTGCTCTAAACAGGAATTGACACACACAAGTTCTTTTATCAGCACTGTAGGTGCATGAAAAAGCGAAGGGGGAAAAAAAACCCCAAAACCCAAACAACCAGAAAGCTCCCAAACACCCAGAAGGTATTACAGGTGGAAGCTGACTGTCAAAGGACATATTAGGTTATTAGGTAGGTAACATTCTGTTACTGAACCAGACAATATAAAACAGTGCTTCTGGTTGCATAGCAAAAGGAACAGCTTGTTTTCCAGATCCTGACACACCATATATCTCAATTTCCCTGTTCCCAACATTTGAAATGAGGTACATGTACAGTATCATCTTCAAGGAGAGAATGAAGCCAAACATCTTATTTTCAAAAATGCAAATGCTGTAGTTCTGCCAAGCAGCACAAGATGCCAGGGCTATGAAGTGTCCTAGGGAAAGAGCCGTTCATCATACAGAGCTCAGCTGTGTTCTGACTACAAAATTTTAACTGAAAAACCACAACCAACGTGCAAGCACTACGCTGTTACGGGGACCTTAACCTAGATGCCCTGTTTCATAAGGAGCAACTCTCTTGAGAACTGGCTAGGTAGAAAAATTACATTGGAGAGCAAGCTCCACTTTGTGCTCTGTTTCTGCTACTCAAAATCTATCAGAACATCAGTAATTGAAACTGTGATCAGCTTTTGCCTCTCAAAGAGAGAGAGAGAAAATACGGCTATACAAAAAGTAAGCATCAGATGGTCTCTGATGCCTGGGTGTAGCTGGATATTAGGCATCTAAGCTTAAACACTTACAGGTGAGTGTTTAACCGTGCAAAAGAATTAGTAAACTGATCACATGAGTCACTGATAACTGAATACAAACCCAGCATTTTTCCATCAGCGGCTACAGTCATCTGCATGCTACAGGAACAGCCTTCCTCAGGCTACTGATCAATGGAAAAATAATTGGCTACCAGATGTGTCAAGAGGGATTCTGCAAATATTAACTCAATGCAGAACATTCTTCATTGATAAAGTCCTGTCTTTATCCCTAGAGATCTCCAAGTATACACTTCCTAGGCTGGTTCAGGGCAAATCCAAGAGCCTGTTCTGTTCTAGTGTTTCAGTCAGAAACTACAGGCTCATCCTCATGCTGATGTTCTAGCACAGTTTTCAACTTCAGATACTTGTGTTGAACTGCAGGAGTCAGGAGATGTTCCAAGCTTCTGATGGAGAAAGGTTGAAATATTGTCCCAGCCCATGTAGCTGCCAGCTATGTCTAGACCATTCAGATATGGTATTATCCTGTCTAACCATATCAGGAACAGCCCAGATGGGAAACATCCCACTGCCTTCCTGGGGTTTTGTACACATCAGTAACTAGCACAACTGAACACCACACCTACCTACCAGCTTCAGGGAAGAGGGCTAGTGTACTTCATTAGGAAGCTGTTATTCTAGGTCAGAGGAAGAAGTGTGCTGTGTTGGAGGAAACCTGACACAGTTATATTCTGCACCTAATCACACCTCTCAGTGGGATCAATCACCTTCATTTTGTGTTCTTGGAGACTAAAGGAAAACATTCTTTGCCCTTTCCTATGGCAGAAATATGCATCTATTGTTAGCAAGGGATTCGTTGTCACTGATGTCTAAGTGCAAGTAGACTAGTCCATCTTTTAGACTTTAGGGAAAAAAAACCCTCTTGAAACACAGTGACAGGATTCAAAGAAACAGCTTCAGGATAGAATATAGTTTGCAGGTAATTTTTTTAGAGGAATGTGTGTGTGTGAAATGAGCATGGTGGTTTAATCTTAATGGCCTTCTTTTAACCTATTCAAACTTACTGTTTCTAGTTCTTTATGTGCATCCAGGGCAGTGGATTCCCTGTCAGATTTCTCTTCCACTTTCTTCAAAATATTCTGCAGGGGAGAAAAGGCTGTGTTAATGCTGATCCCAATGTGAGAGCACAGAAAGGTCTTTGCTAGCCTACAAATTACTTCTGGTCATCAGCCTAACTACAGCAAAGGTGACACAGTACAGTGACTCTCACCTCTTAGTTCCTCTTTCTCATTCATACCTATTCCCATCTGACCTGATACTGAAGAGAAATATAACAGATGGATTTGTATTTTATAAAAATAAATTAATAAATAACTAGAGCTGGCTTTAATAGACAGTGTTATTAGTAATCCCAGTGGGATAAGATCATTCAGGACTGAGCTGTTTCCTCATCCCTAGGAGCATGCTCTCCAGAAGTGTTTAGATATGATGGCAAAGCACAGGAGGAAAATGGCTGACTGGTCCAAGCCACCATGGTGTAGCATCCCTATGTTATCCAGCTGTTCTGCATGTGTGTCACCATCCTAGTTGTCAGGCCGCTGGGTTAATAACTGTTGCTACCCCTTCTGGCAGCTCAACAAAGCTCCTTCTCAACTCTTTCACTCAGTAAAAGCTATCTGGCAAATCCAACACTAATTTGGGGATGGACTCTGAGTGACTGAAATCCTTTTTCCATAATTGTGGAGAATGTCTGACTCTGTGGAAAGGCTTCATCCAGTTCTAAGGTTGATCGTGGCTGTATCTATGCCCTATTCACAGCTGCTGGAAAGGAAAATTCCAGGAGTGATCCAGAAGTCCTTTGTGAAAGAGAGAAGTGCAAAACTCTACCTGCACCAGCAGCTTGAGTCGAGTGATCCTTTGAAATGGCAGAATCAGGAAAGATGAAAAGGACAGGCCTTTGCACTTGGGATCCAACTCCAGCTGTGAGATCACTTCCCGAAAGGCTGGTTTGTCCTGGCTGAGAGGAGAGATAGAGAAGCTGAGAACTTTGAGTGCTACCCTGCCTAGGACTCTGGTATATGGCTGATGACCCAAAAGCAGCTTGGTCCCAGAGACAGCATCTGCCTGGCCTCTCCCAATAGGAAAGAAGAGGGAAGGAGGGGACTTAATGCCTTTGGGTGTATTTTTGTTTAAATATAAAACTATTTATAGTGTTGGGGGAGGGAAAAAATAGATTTCTAATGTACAAGCCAAGGCAGTGTTCACATGTGTTCATATCTAGCTCAGCAGCATACACTGCGTGTGTAGGTGTATGTGAATGGGGTGTGTGTCCAAGAAAATGAGTCAGAGGCATAATTATATATTTTTACACAGTTGGAACTCTGTGATAAGGTGAAACTCACATAGTCATAAGAACAAGACAAGCCACAAAGCTGCTCAAGCTTGAATATTCCTTGCTCCTTAGCTAGAAGATGGAACTCATTATCTGGCCTGAGAAGGGCAGGGGCCATGCCCAGGCCTTCCCTGATGATGCTTGCAGGAGATGAGGGCACAGCTGGGCCACAGACACAGCTGGGCCACAGACACAGCTGTGCAGAGCAGAGCAGAGCAGTCCCGGCTGCCACAGGCAGACAAAGCTTCCTGGCAGCCACAGACTGAGCAAACCTGAGCAAGGCTTGTGCTGCTGGAGTCCTGGCTAGCAGAAACAGCATGGATGCAAAGAGATTGCTAACTGTGCAAAACGTGTCTGTACTGTGTGTTCCTTACAACATTCCAAAGAAGCCAGTGGCAGTGTTCCTCCCCACTGCAGCAGGTACCTGTGACAGTGTGACTCACAACAGAATGGAACTGCATGTGTCTGAGGAACAGTCAAATGGGGGAAACTGTGACACACCTCAGGCTTTGAGTTCAGCCAAGTGTTGCAAAATTCCTGCGCTAGCTGGGAGCCTGGGGGAGTCTGTTATTTTCAATTCGCTTTATGTATTCCTGCATACAAAATAAATGCTGCCCTCTGAATTCACATTTAGGAGTACCTCATGTCTAACAGGTCCCTGTCAAGCTCAAGTAAGCCAGGCTATTGCTGCTTTGCTTCTAAGTGTTTAGATAATGGCTGTAGGCAAACTTTCTGCAGCTGTATTGCTCACCTCTGACTGAAGAAAACCCTATGGTACCTTCTTTTTGGAGAGGACAGCAGGCCCAGCTCAATCAAGGTCCCTTAAATGTTTGGAGTTTTTTCCTTAAAAGTTAGAGAGCAGAGAAATGCAAGGACTAGACATTGTTCATGCACCTGAACCAGCTGATGCTATAGGAGAAGATACACTGCAGCATGTGCAATGGGCTGTCCTGAAAGAATCCAGGACACTGTAACTAGAGAAAAATTGATTCTCCTCCTCTCAAAGACAAGCTTGTAGGGCATTTGTTGTTTTGAGCTGATATCAGAGAATTCCTACTGGACCAAAAGGCTTGCTACATTTGAAAAATACTACAAAAGTATCTTGGATTATATCCTCAGGCCTAGGTCTGTGTGTATAACACTAGAATATGAAGAAAATAACTTTTTTCCCCCTTCTTTTAAGAAAATCCTGTTGTTCTGAAAAAGAATAGTTGTGAAACTGGGAAAAGTAAAATGCCTTGCTGAGGAGGTTGGGAAAAGCAGTGGCTGTTCTCATCAGAGATCTATATTACATGCTTGGCCTTCCATTGCTTGCCTCTGTTTGCAGTTTAAAAATACGTGCATTACACAAGCACATAGCCCTGCATGCACCATAAATATTTCCCACAGTTGAGAAATGCTGGCTTTGACTTTACTTGCCATGTTACCTGCATCAACCCATCCTTACTATAAAGCCTTTGTGTTTTCTTTTTATAGATGCAGTTAGAAATCATAAAGTAGGAAACCCCATTTCTGTACTATCTAGCCCTTTCTCATAAATATCATAATTACAGCTAAATCTGTGGCCTGTACAATTTTGCCAAATAGCCCAGCAAGAAGAGCTAGAACTCACAGAAGCTGCTTGTAGGCTCTCTCCTGGTAGGTCTGGTTGGAGACGTAGGTGATGTACACAGAGAAGTGATTAACTGTGTGCTGGTAGACAATATCACACACATCTGAGATCACGATGTTCTCTTCCACCCGCTGCTCCAGGTCTAACAGGAAACTAAACGAGAAAGTCAGCACACATATTAATTGTGACCTATCTGTTCCAGGCAATTCCCAGGAGAAGTCAGCTCCTCCATCCCTCTACAACTGCAGTTACCTAAAGCTACTGCTTTCAATGCCATTCAGCAGCCAACTCACCGCTCGCTGACAGCCATGACATCCAACACGTTGGAGAAGAGGATGTGTGCCTCAGACTGGTGTAAGATCTTTTTCAGACGTTCATTCTCCATGAAGTGAGACACCAGCAGATTGAGACTCTTATAATAGGATGCTTCAGAAGTAACCAGCTCAAACATGGCCTGGGGGAAAATCCCAAAGAAGGAAGTCAGCACAGGTACCTTCTACAGGGAGGCACACCAGGCACTGATGAGAACATCTGTGCTGCTCAGCCACGGATCTTGCATCCACCCTGCAGACCCAGGCTGCAGGGAGATGTAAGCCCACAATGCATTTGCCATATGTTACAGGAGACAGTAAGTTCAATGGGGAAGTTTTCCTCCCACAACCCTCAGCCCTGATCTAGAGGAAATATAGCTGTTGCTGTCCAAGTGAGACTCCCTGGTCAGCCCTGGCCATACACTTTTCTGCCCCAATTTACAACGGACCAGGACAACACACAGTAGCCTCTAACTACTACCAGAAGTCATAAATAATCTTGAAATTTCAGCCTTTGCTTATCCTGTTAGAAGAAAAAACTGTGGAGCAAAGCCTGGTTTCCTCAGGCTAAGGATGTGGTCTGTGGAAGCGGAAAGACAAATTGATGGTTTGGTTCAGAGATAAAAATCAGTTTAATGAGATGTAGATAAAAAGTCTTCTACCTACTGCAAGCACTGCAGGGACATTCCACTATTATCACTCAGAGATCCCTTACTCTCTTGGACAAGTAGATGTTGTCTCTGTTTAGAGGTAGATAAAAAAGGTGTTTATTTACACAACTACTGAATCCATTAGTTGAATATTCTCACAAGAGCTTCAACACAGTGAAAAGTTGCTAGATCCCTCAGGCATCTCTTGTTGAAGGGGTATCTTGGGTTCCTTGTCCTGGGGCCCATGGCCCATGCTGCCGTTACTAAGAAAGGCAGTTGGTAGTTCAGTGCAAGTTTTGTTCTCTTGAATCTAAAGCTGCTTCAATGCTCCCCTTGCACCCACAGCTCCTCCGCTGCACTCTGTTAAGGGGGGAGCTGGCCAGGCAGTGCAGGTGCCAGTCCCTGAGCTCTGCTGGCTCTCAGCAGATGCTGGGGCCCAGCTAAAGTTGAAGAGGTCTCATGGAGCCACAGGTACATGCAGTGTTTTTTGTCAAGCATACACAGAAAAATATATTCTAAATTAGCTCAGGGTCTGTCTTGTGGCTTGGTTGTTGTCTATTTTTTCTCTTTAAAGAAATTATTTGGAATTTTGCACAGATCAGTTTTTGGCCTCTTCCTGGAAATATCACTGTGTACCACATAATAACTCAAAGTAGAGACCTGGGTTGTGCCCCTGACACTGTGCTGCAGTCCAAGATCTGGGTGAATGGGTACAGCAAGGAGGGACAGTTACTCAATCCAGAGCTGCTAAAGTAGCAGTTTAAGTGACATTTCAGCTCTTTGCAGGGTTGGCAGCCCAGGAAATGTTCCCAATGGGCACCTAAGTCCAACAAGTGGTTTCCTGCACCAGAGGAGGAGGTTGTGCCTACACAGCCTCCAGAAGGAAGACAGAGCAAAGGGTGTCAATACAGATGAACATAGTCAGTGACCATGGAACAGTGTTTAAGGGATAAGAGGATGCTGAATTTTTTTTCAAGGTCAGATTCCTAATGAGAAAAGTGGAGGAGTATCAGCTCAGCTTTTCCCAGCAGCTTTACCCAGGCACTGGGTGAACCTCTGAGAGAATCTCTCTCTTTCTGCATGACTGGCTCAGTCCTAAATGTAACTTTTACAGCTTTAATTGTATCTTTTTATTTGATAAATGAGAGAAGTAGAAACAGGCAAAGATATACAGGATATGTTGGGATAGCCTATCCCTTCCAGGTATCCTGGAGACTGGACACCTTCAATCATTTTGCACTGCAGCTTTCCAGAGACTCCAAGTCAGGAATATTTTTCTGCCAGGTCTGACTCTAGAATTTGTGTATGTTTGCTGCTTGCCATGGTGGAGGGTGCCAGACCTGCAAGGGCAGGTCCAGAATGCAGGTTACACTAAAGAAATAACAAAATTCATAGTGAAAATATCTGGCTTGTTTGTTCCAATGTGGACAATAAAAAATCACTTTCCATGACACTTGTCAAGCATCCACTGCTCTTCCAGTCAAGTTTCTTGTTTTGATGCTTGAAAACCCATTTTGTATTTTTTTAGTCTTGCACTGATAAGCTACTCAGTAATTTTCCATCATTGCCACTAATGAACACCAGACTTCTCTTCGTGTTCTAGTTGCTGTCACTTTGAAGATTATTGCCATAACCAACTTTTTCTCTGACTGTTTAAGCCCTGCTCTGTCACAGCTATGGTGGTATTCCCTTCCTCAGCTATGAAGCAGGGTGTTAACTTTAACTTTCTTTCCATTTGTGTATCAGTATTTCTCCGAGTGGTCAAAATAATACTCTTGCTCCACCTTTCCTGGCTGAAGACATGCAGGTTTTTCTAGTCTCTGTGTTTACTACAGCTTTGAAGATAAAATGGGTCAGAAAAGATGTTTACTCCAGAATTTCTGCTGTCCTGTACTTCAGGAAAACTTCTCCAATTCTCCTTTGTGAAGCTGAACATTTTACATTCACTAAATTAAGCCCTCACATACAGCTCACTCTCACAGTTCACATCCAACATGAGTAGAGTTCCAGAACTGCAGGAGTAAGTAGTGCTTGCTCATAGCAAGGCTGAATTCAACAGCATCTCTTCAATAGCTTCAGTGATTTCTCTAGCCCTCCTTGTTTTCTGACCTCAATTCTCCCCACAAAGCAAATTCTCCACTCTATCTGTTCAATGTTCAGCCAATTTCACAGCTTTCTGGCTTTGAGCAATTTTATAATCTCTTACTGTGCTAATCCCAGAACAAGTGTGAAGAAAATTTCAGGTCTGATAAAGTAACAGTGGAGAAGGCACAGCACTTCTTTATGACAGCACTGTCCCATTCTCCAACTGCTTTACTTCTCTGGTTATTTCAACAAAGAGAAGAAATTTGAGCACAATTAATATTGGGTTTTAGCAGCACAGAGATTTTTTCCCAAAAATATATACAGGTAATGAACGTAACTTAACAAAAATGACAAGCTTTGAAATCTATAATGCACACTTTAAAGCAAAATATTTCTCTGTAAAAAATGCTTCATTTTGAAGCAAAAAATAAAAATAAAAGCTTGTAATTTTTTCAAATGCCATATTGTGTTCGTAATGCTGGCACTTGGAAGTACCATGTTTTGCCAGGTAAACAGAACAAATCCAAATAACCAGTGCAGAAGAAGAACATGGAAAAACAACAGATCCTTTCATTCACCTTCAGACCTAACCCTGATAGAAGCCTGTGCTTGCCAGCCCAAACTACTGTATGTAAACACCAGTCCCTTCCCCTAAGGGTGTGAAGAACACAGCCTTGCCCATCATATCCTTGGGGTGCACAAGCCTTTCCAGTGTGACAGTCAAGTTACAGCCCTAGCCAGGACTGGCACTGTGTGCACAAGGTGTTCATTAGTGTGGATTATGGAAGTCTAGGTGAATTTAGGAGGGACTGCTTGCACCCTGAGATGCTCTTCACTTTGGGTTCAATCCCGTGAGCCCGGGCTAAGCAGCTACACTGCCACAACCATCTCATCAGAAGCAATCCTGGTGCAGCAGTACAGCTGGAAAGAGAGCCTTGGAAGCCCACTCCTCGCACCACAATGCAAACTGCACACCAAGCAAGGTCTGCCCTCCCCCCTGCTGGCTATGAATGCAGTGCTGTGCAGAGACAAAGAGCACTCACACTCCCCACAATACCCAAAATAACAACCGGTTGTAAATTGTGGTGCTATTGATGTTGTCATCACTTGTGACAGCTACCCCTACCCACTCCTTTCACTGTCTGATGCAGTCCTGCAAGTCACAGTGCATGGCTCTAAAATAGTGATGTCACTGCACTGTGTGGCTAAATGCAAATACACCTGTCATTTTTTACTGTTTGCAATAGACTCCAAGTAACAACAGTTAAATATAAGGAAGTTTATCAAAGTCTATCTCTCCTATTAATGTCATCATATTCAAAACCTTACAGGTTTTGAATGTTGGTAAGGTAATGGTTGAATTCTTCTAAGATTTCTGGTGGAAAGTTGTGTCCTGATAGTAACTTCAGAAAAGGATTAATGTGCACTGGAACCAATAGCTCTTTTGTTAAAACCTCCTAAATATCCCTCTTCCTTTGTAAATTGCTCCTAACACTGAATCAGAAAAGGGAAAAGAAGTTCTTTTTGCTACAGAAATGTCCAGCAGCAATAGCATACAGAAAACATCTGCAGTTTCACCAAAAAAAAGTGAGCGCTGTGCTAACCAGTGCAACTCAGAAAGTACTCAACAGGGCAAGGCTTGTCTGTGACTCCTGTGAAGCTTTTAGTTTTTAAGTCTTGATTATTTGGCCTAATTCACTTTTCATTTTTTAAGCAGCAACAGAGTTAAGAAATATTCTGCCTTCCTCCATTACCTCCTGCAGTTTGATCTCATCTGGTTGGAGGATGCTGAGGACACCACTGTTCTGGACCTCAGGAAGATCCTGCCATAAGTTGAACCTGGAGTTGGAGTTTCTCAGCAAATTGATTTGTGGTGGAGCTTTGTTTTCATTTGTACTTGTGGGTTCTGCTTCGGATGGGGTTTCCTCACTGGGGGAAGTCTCCTCAGCGTCTGTCTGGGAATCTTGCAATCGCCTGGTTTCAATCTCCTCACGCGTAGATTTATCTCGATATTCCTGGTACAAGAGCCCTGGGAAGGAACATAACAGATCTGAGAGGTTACAACTGAATGAGAAAGTAGAAAAGTATTGTGGGAAAGGACAATTGCTTTGCATTAGTTCACCTCAGCAGAGGTGAGAGGTATCCCTTCCACGCAGAGTCAAAAGCCAATTATGGTATTCCTATTTCAGCCAGAAGTTGAAACTATAAATGGAAGGCCATTTCTAAATCTAAAATGTTGTTAACAATCTGCTCTTGCAAAATATTCAGTAACACAGTCAGATGAATCTGTGAACACTCAGAGGACATAAAAGAAGCAAATTGTCAGACTTTAAAATGTCTTTTAAACCTTGATTTTCTCTGTTACATTACTATGTTACATGTTATATAGGTTGATATCTATGTTTAAGTGTGTGTCTGGAAAAGTAATACTGCACACATTGAAATTACTTTAAATTTGATGGCCACAAAAATCCTAATGAGGAAACACTGAGCTGCTGCTACTGGCATTGGACAGGCGAAGCTTCAGGACAAGCAGCTACAGTTACTAGGTTTGTTTTGGTATGGACTTCATGGTCAACCTTCAACACGTTGCCTAATACCCTGCTGTTTTCCTTCTGGGTTTCTACGATGCTTGAAGATATAAAATTAACATCCAAAAGGTACCTATTTGCTACCTAAGCACTAAGGAACAGGCTCTGAGTTCACACCATGTGACAGCACATCAATGACACCAGGTGCCTTCCAAGTTTCAGCTACTAACTTCAGGAGTAGGTGAACTTGCATAGGATTTACCCCCACTCCAATATCAACTGACAGCACAAAAAATATAGGAATCCTGAAGTTCACTGCCAATCTTTAGAACATCCTTTGTCTCTCTGAGGGCTTTCAAACTGTCCCATTTTTCTTTCTGAACCATCTGTAGGACCCAGAATTTTAATTGCTTGAATATAAAATGTAATTTAGAAGACACGTAAAGGCAGGAGAGCATGAGCACAGTGAGTCACTTTCCTCTCTTAATGAAATTGAAGAAGCACAATTTACATTATCTCCCTTAGTTTATACTGAAATTGCAGTGTAACATGAATGAATAAAGAGAAAATCCTTTGATGTTAAAAAATCATGCTAAATTATTTATTTTGTCTGAATCATTAGGGGTAAAATTTAACTGGTCACATGTATTCATGATATTTGATCTTAGATTCTGTGTGTAATAAGGTGAGAGACAATGAGATTAAAAGTTTGTTTAAGGTGCGCAGAAATGTAGATGTTGCTGCTTATTAGATCTCTGGACCAGTTTCAATGAGGCTGTGTATCAGTCACTGCTAAAACTATACAGGAAATATCCTGGGGAAAGGCACAGAACAGGCAGAGCGTTACTGCAGTCTGCGAGTGTGTCCTGTTATCTGTTCTTCCTGGAAAGATGTTCAACACCAGATTAAAATAGCAGTAAGGGTAGCTGTGCCTAGGAAACCATATAGTCTCTGTCAGCTTCCTACACAATACTGAGCAGAGGAGACTTCCCCTGAAGTTTTGCATCCTGCTGCCACTTATGTAATTTCTCTCTGCGTCACCTAGGTTTGTATGGCTTTCCTAAGCATTCCAGGCTGTTTTCCAGCATCAGGGAGGGTGCTGAGGATGTAGCAGGATGGAAGGCTCCTTCAGGTATGTAGCAGAGAGCCTGCTAAATTGGAGCTGCTTTTGGTGGTACTGATCTGTATGGTCAGCCTGTGCAGGGCTCTGGGCTCTTTTTGCCCCATAGAGAGCAGGACAAGCTGGGAAGCAACATCCTGCAGCAGCGTGAGCAGTGTTTGGCTCAAGGGAAAACACGCTGGGAAACTGAAGCGTAATCTATTTTACTCAAATTGCAGATAATTATACTTGCAGTGTTTGACTGCAGGTATACAGCCATGCTGTGCCGCTGGCTCTGCCCTGCAAGTCAGAGGATGCTTTGTGCAAAGGGGATTTAGGGTCCCTTGTGCAGATCAAAAGAGCAGCCATTTTAAAAAGATTTATTTCTCTCTTGCTTTTAAGGAAATAAAACTCAGATAATGAAAGCTGGTTTTGTTTCCAAGTTCCCTGACTGACCAGATAAGAGCTTCAGAGCCGTCAGTGGCAGGCAAAGCAAATACAGACATGGAAAGATGTGACTGATGGAAAGCATCCACCACCAGAACTCAATCAGAAATAACAGCAAGAGAGACTGGCTGAAGCTGTACCCCAGAGAGCAATATGGGGTGAAAGCAGAGAGGTGGTACAGAAGAAAGACAAAAGACAGTTTAGGCAAAAGGGTAAGAAGAAATAAGGAAGGTTATGTTAGCAAGAATAAAAGATATCCCTGCTGTTTTGGTCCTAAGGGTTTACCCATATGCTGGTAAAGAGGTAACAATGGGTAGAGAAATTATATAGACAAGAAAGAGGGAGAGAAGCTATGCCAAAGCCTTGTCCAGATGGAACAGGAGATGGTCATAGCACAGGAGGGGTAACAGATGCAAGATCAAGGAACAAGGTTTTGACATGTTGAAAGGAGAACAGTACATCTGGGAACTGACTGAATGTGTAGAAAAAAAGCTGAGATCAATAGCTGAATGTGACTCAGATGATATAATTATTTAGTAAGTGCTTACATTTAGTAAGTGAACAAACACAAAATGTCAGAGACCTGTACAAACCCCCTTCATTGCTTAATGTCCCAACTGTCCCTACAGTGACCTGGCTAACGGTTAACCCTGTGGTCAGAGCATGAGTTTGGTGTTCTCTGTTGACCTAAGTGTTTAACACTGATCTTCCTAAGGCATGTTTACATAATTTTTATAGCACATAACGGACATCTCCCTTTTTGTTCATTCCATTTGATTTTGCTGTCACAATCTCCCTTCCCAGCTCTCTTAAAACCTGGGAGGGGAATTGAAAAACTAGTTACTAATTGTGGAAATCCTCGCCTTAGAGAGTTAGCAGCGCTCTTAAAGTAAATGTTATTGCATTGAAAGCTGTATAAAATCCCAGGTGGCTCAGGGAGGTTTTCTCTGAAATTCTCTGTTCCAGTTTTAGGCAAAGAGTCCACTAATATCTCAAAAGCAGGAGGGAGGGAAGGGAGTGAGTGAGCTCCAGTCATTTGATGTAACATCTCTGGTGGGGACAAACATAACACATCAGAATTTCAAAACCCAGTCTCCTCCATAAAGGTGCAAAAGACCTACTTGCAGTTACACTGATGTATGCAGAGCTTTTGCACATCTTCCCTCTGATATACAGTACATAAAAATATATATGAATACAGCAACGGGGTTGCTCTGGACTCCTGCTGGTTTTAGTATTTTTGTTTCACCTCTGAAGTGCACAGTCCCAGTAAATTGACAGTGTTTTGATACAGCTCCCTTGGCAGGTTAGTATCTACACAGCCAAAAGCAGGTAACGGATTTGGCAACACTCATGCAAATTGTTCACTACTTTCCTCCAGGAGGCCCCAAACTCAGCTGGGTTGTTAGACACACGCTGGCAGGCTGCTGGTTTCACACCAGCCTCCTTCTCCAGCACTGTCCCAGTGGCATCAGATGTACCAAGAATCAGCCTTGCATGCCACAGCCTGAGAGCAGCACAGCATGCCAGAGCAGAGACAGCCTGAGAAGCCTTTTTGTTCCTGCCAGGGAGGTTTGCATTGCTGCTCGTGAGAGTTATCTATTGGATTTTCCCATGCTAAGTGCTGCATTCCTGCCCTCTAGATTCAAGTATGTTGATTTTATTTCCTGAAACTGAGCAGGAATGTTTAAAAACAAAGCTTGTATATTCCCACCATAAAACCTGCCTCAGGATGGGATTTAACTTTGCTGTTGATGAAATCCCTCTGAGGAATGTCACAATTCTGATGTGGGAAACCAAGAAACAAGCTGTGGAGATCTTCTCCCCATTCCACAAAAGATAAAGGTAAAAAAAAAAATACCTAAGAGCAAAAGCTTAACAGTCCTGTCGTCCATCACCACCCAGATAACCTCAACTTTGCCTTTTTAGAGACCACAAAGGATAAAATAACATTCTCCTGTGTTGAAAGTGCTGTGTCTGCAGCTGTTACACTGAATAGATGCAGAACCTGGTTTATACAACTAATGTCCAACAGGATGGGTGGCAAAATACTTCAGTCTTATGCCTTTTGGAGTATCCAAAATCGTGTTTTAGTAGAAAGTTTGGGGTAGCCTTAGCGATTGTTTCGTAACCACAAGAATAATCGTTATTTATAAACAAGGGTCAGGCTGTTCCGCAATAGCATTAATCCCCCGCCGAGCAACGTGCAAACCTTATGCCCCAAAAGATCTCAAAAAGTCACGCTAATGATTTTTTACACCAACGGTGAGGGGGTTCCCAGCAAGGACAGGGAGTTGGGGTCCTGCAGCACAAGCCCTTACCCCGCCGCCCTAGACTCTCCCCGGCTGTGCACCGCTTGTTTTTAGCTCTGGGTTTGGGGGTTCAGGGGGCCGGCAGGTGCTGTCCGGCTGGGCCGATGGGCACCTCTAGGGGCTGCTGTGCCGCCGTCGGTGCGGGGAGCGGGAGAAGCGGCGAAGTTGTGTGAGGGCGCAGCGGCGGCCGGACATCCCGCGGCGGGCGCGGCTCCTTACCGATGTGCTCGATGAGGTTCCTCCAGGAGTCGGCCGTCATGGGGTGTGCGGGCGGTGCCTCGGCCGTGCCGGCGGCGGGGGTCTCCTCAGCGGCGACGGGGGGCCTGCGGGGAGGCGGAGGCACCCTCAGAGCAGCGGCGGGACAGCAGCGGGAGAGCGGCTCCTACGCCCGCCCGCGGCCCGCGCCCTCAGCACCCCCCGCCCTCAGCGCTCCCCTCACCTGCTCAGCTGTCCCGGCGAGCCGTCCTGGTCGAAGGCGCAGGCGGCGCTGAGGGCCGCGG